>CAXKVY010018498.1:550000-717500 GCA_964058915.1 Tetropium fuscum
GTAAGTTCTGGTGCCTTTATGGGCCTTCTACTGATCAAACCTGCCTCCCGTAGTCTTATCCTTACAGTAAGAGCAGAAACTTGAACATTTCTAACCATCTAAAGTTTACTCTTCAATTGCGAACTTGTTACTGTCCGATTTCTTAAAGCATTTTGGCGGAGATCATCCCTATGGTCATCCCTAACATTCGTCGCCCTTTTTCTACCCTGCCCATGTCTCCTAGAGTGAGAACCAGTTGCCCTGTGACGTTCTAACATTCGACTTATTGTCGAATGGTTAACGCCCAGAATTCGAGAGACATATCGCATACTTCTACCCTCTTCAACCAAAGCTTGCCCTCTTACACATTCCAATGCTGTCAAATGTCTCACATGATTCATTATTTTAAATTGCTGAATATTCCTCAACACCGTATTGTTTTTAAAAATGTGTCAAAATGAGATTGCATACACCCAATCATTGTTTTTTAGTTGACATTCGCCGCCTACGTTTTACATATCATTTGTAACAGCAGAGTAAATTAACCTGTCACCTGTTGGTGACAAATTCATTTTGCTCTTAAAAATGAACCAATGTATCTAAAGACATGGACCAAAAAACAAAATGTAGGAAAGGAATGGTTCTTAACAAAAATTGGTATTTTTAAAGAATTTGGTTACGAAATTATTCCACCGGAGCATAATGCCCTATGCTCCGTATATTGGTCCTGATTTCATATTCATGCAAGATAATGCAAGACCACATGTAGCAAGAATTTATGTTGAGTACTTGAATGAAGTCCATATTGATGTTAAGAACTGGCCAGCACGAAGCCCGGATTTAAATCCCATCGAACACCTATGGGACATCATTAAGAGAGCAGTGAGATGATGTCTACCAGCCCCACAGAACCTTCAACAGCTGGAACAGGTTACTCTTCATGAGTGGGATAACCTAAGAGTAAATTAACCTGTCACCTGTTGGTGACAAATTCATTTTGCTCTTAAAAATGAACCAATGTATCTAAAGACATGGACCAAAAAACAAAATGTAGGAAAGGAATGGTTCTTAACAAAAATTGGTATTTTTAAAGAATTTGGTTTCGAAATTATTCCACCGAGTGTTTTAAAGCTAGGGTTATGTAACAATCTTTTAGTTAGCCATGTATAATACCTAAACCGTCCTCAGTTAACAAAAGACTGGATATGCAAGTTGAAATTAGTCGTTTTATCTACAGTATTCTAAAAAAATTATCAAAATTGAACTAAAAGTAAAAAAGTTATGAGACCTCAAATTTTAGCAAATATTAACGTGGTGCGATAATTTTGAACAGCAGTGGATATTTGACCGTCCCGGGTCTTATGCTTCCGCTTTATTATTTTTAGACCGTCGATTTGAGCGACATGTAGCCGGTATACAAAAAAAAGCTTGGGACAAAAAGTTCTTATTTTTCATCGTAGAATCGGAATCTGCAATAAAAGTTGGGGGGTTGCCATTTAAAATTCGAGAGTTACCCCCACCCCCGCCCCAGTGGGTGGAGTGGGGGGGTTGAGTCTAGTATGTCTGGATAGTTTTGTCACAAATATTGAACTCTTATTTTTTTGTTTTCCGATACGACGCATATTTTTCTAAATATTTAACCGTCCCGGGAGTTTCTTGACACCAGGTATATATATATATATATATATATATATATATATATATATATATATATATATATATATATATATATATATATATATATATATATATATATATATATATATATATATATATATATATATATATATATATATATATATATATATATATATACACTGCTGTTCAAAATTATCGCACCACGTTAATATTTGCTAAAATTTGAGAGGTCTCATAACTTTTTTACTTTTTGTCCAATTTTGATATATATATATATATATATATATTTTTTTTTTTAGGAAGGAGGAGTGGAAATCTTGCATAAGACCCCACTAGGTGGGAGTGTCGGATTCTTACTGACTAAAACCACTCCTCCTTGTCTTCCCATCTATCCCGCTGGCACCGCTTTTTTCGCATTACTTCGGCGGGTAGACGTCATGTTTTTGTCATCTGCTATCTCTCTCCTTTGTCTCTATAATGCCTCTTATAGTGTTGTATGTCCTCCTCCATTTTTCTTCATCTCCTGCTATCAAGTCGCTCATCATGTTTCCTGCATTAAAGGGTTGGGATGCTTCTTCACCGTAGAGTATTCGTTCTCCATTCCATTGGGGACAAACGAATAATGTGTGTTCCGCATTATCCTCGTTGTGACAGTAGGGGCATGCTGCCGTTTCTGATCTTTTTCTATCATACAGGTATTTCTTGAAGCAGCCGTGTCCACTTAGAGCCTGCGTTAAATAGTAGTCTGTCTCTCCGTACGCTCTTTCTGTCCACACTTGGATGTTGATGGAGGGATGAGGCTGTACGTCCATCTCCCATATGTGCCCTCTCGCCATCTCTCCTCCCATCTTCTCATGAGGTTTTCCTTTGCCGTTTTTGCATCTGTCCCTGTATATTTTTCCATCCGCTCTATAATCATAAGATCTATAGGGGGTATTCCTGCTATAACCCCTACTCCTTCTGTCGAGACCGTTCTGTATGCCGAGGTTATTCTGATATTTATTTTCCTCTGCAAACTACCTAGCTTTCTAACGATTTTTTTGTTTTTTGTCACATGCCATACAGCCATACAGGTGCTGCATATAGCACCTGTGAATGTATCACACTCGACAGTAGCTTCCGTTTCGATGCCCTAGGCCCTCCGATGTTTGGCATAAGACTGGCCAAGGCTGAGGTAGTTTTTTCCGCTTTTTCCACAAGCCTATGTACGTGTTCTGCAAAAACTAGCTTGGTGTCCAGCCATATCCCCAGGTATTTTATTGCCTTTGCAGGTGTTATAGTCGCGTTTTGGACCTGGAATCGTATGGGTCCGATTTTCCTTTTTACTGTCAGGAGTGCAGCTTCCGTTTTTTCAGGCGCTGGTCCTAGCCCCTTTCTGTCCATCCAATTTGTGATGCGTCGTAAAGACTCGTTTGCTGTGCTCATTAATAATTCCTCCCCCTTAGCAACCACCATCAGTGCTATATCGTCGGCAAATCCTACGAGGGTGGCTTCTTCAGGTTGCTCCATCCTCAGCAGTCCATCGTACATTATATTCCATAGTGTGGGGCCTAGCACGGAGCCTTGTGGTACACCGCTGTTTACTGATCTTGCCTTGGTCTTTCCCTATGCCTCCATGATAATTTGCCTTTGTGATAGGTAGTCTGCTATGATACTTATCAGACTTTCCTCTATGCTTCTGTTCCTCAGTTCATCTAGGATGTGTTGCCATGATGCGCTGTTGAATGCATTTCTGACGTCTAGACTGATGATTGCACACAGTCCTCGATATCGCCAGGAGTAATTTCCTACTTCCCTTGCAATATTCATTACCTCGCCGATGGCGTCCGTTGTTTGCCTATTCTCTCGAAAGCCATACTGCCGTTCGGATAGTCCCCCTGTTCGCACGAGCTCGTTTTTAAGTCGGTCTAATATTAGGTGTTCATATAGCTTTCCCTCCACGTCTAGCAAGCATATATATATATATATATATATATATATATATATATATATATATATATATATATATATATATATATATATATATATATATATATATATATATATATATATATATATATATATATATATATATATATATATATATATATATATATATATATATATATATATATATATATATATATATATATATATATATATATATATATATATATATATATATATATATATATATATATATATATATATATATATATATATATATATATATATAATCTATCGGACATAAAAAGTGGCGCACCTAGATTTTGTCCCAAATTTGATGTTCAATAACTTTTAAACCAGCCTATCGATTTTGTTAATTTTTTTTTGTTTGAAAGGGCGATTCTTGCGGATGACTATTTTGTAATTGGCTTTCTATGAAAAATGTATTTTTTAATATGTACAGCCTTTAAAAACCGATTATGATTTTGACACGAAATTTGAATGTCGCTGTGGAGTGAAATTTTATTTGTATTGAATTCTTAGGTTGGTCACGGTGTTTACCATTCTTTTTTCAATATTTTCAATATTCTCTTTTTTGAATCACCTCTCTAGCCCCTTCAGCAACGAAGATGCGACATTTTAGATGAATCGGTGTTATTAAGTTTGATATTTAGCAAAGAGGCTATGGTAACGGTTAACACTGAAACGTCAAAAGATTCAGTTGAAATTCTCAAATAATTCAGTCAACGTTCTAAAAGAAAATGCCAGTGCAAATTAGTCCAATTCAAGTAGCTTGTGGCTTTGGTAGAAGATTGAAGGACTCAAAGATATGTAGCTCATATTGTTGGTCTACCAGAAACAACTGTCCGAAGAGCGATCCAGCGCTACCGAGAAACGGGCCAATACAGCAGACGTCCAGTTTCGGGTAGTTCCAGGATTATGCAAAATATTGACGATCGATTTATTGGTCTGCAAATTTCGAGGAATCCCTATCAAACAGCTATGATCACAAACCGAAATTTAAGAAACGCACGAGGAACAGTTGTGTCAGATCGAACAATTTGTCGGAGATTCGGGAGTCTCGGTTTTATCGCAAGAAGACCTGCTATTCGAATGCGATTACTTCGGCGACATCGAGTAGCTCGTTTGGATTTTGCTCGAATTCATCTTGTTTGGAATCAGGTGTAATGGTCTCAAGTTTTATTCACTGACGAATCAAGATTCATGTTGAGATTAGTAGACGGGCGTCGGAGGGTTCGGAGAAAGCGTGGGGAAAAATACGAGGATGGTATGTTCAGTGAAAGCGAGAGTTTTGGCGGTGGTTCACTAATGGTATGGGCTAACCATCGATGCCCGTACAGAATTATTTGTGTTTCCACCACGGCAATCTCTAAATGCGGTTAGATACATAGAGATCTTGAATGAACATGTTGTCCCATTTGCACCTTACATTGGCGAAGAATTCCTCTTAATGCAAGATAATGCACGACCGCATACAGCAGTGATGATAACACAATTTTTAAACGATGCCGGAATTAATCGCATGCCGTGATCTGCTAAAAGCCCTGATATGAATCCCATTGAGCATTTATGGGATGAATTGGGACAACGTGTTTGTAGACGCAACCCAGAGAATCTGAATGAATTGAGGATTGCTCTTACAGAAGAATGGGACAATATCCCTCAAATCACAAATTTGATTGAAAGCATGCCTAGGCGTATGGAAGCTGTTATAGCAGCCAGAGGAGGAAATACTCGTTATTAGTTAATTTGTTGTTCAGTTATTTTTAAAGTTTATTGTTTTAATCATTACTGGATAGGGCTGGAACCTTTGATGTAACTGTAACACTCGGAGTAGTTTCCACAAACACCAAAACACTTTTACTTCGCTCGACGCGCGTTTCGCCAACTAAGTTGGCATCATCCGGAGACGATTAAAACTAATCTTAAACTACAAAATCTACCATATTTATACTATTTTCATGGTGACGTCACTAATGATATCACCGTGAAATTTACGCGTGACTAATCACGCTTCCATCATCGGTTACTAAGCAACGCGTAAAGCGGGCTATACGGTATAGGTCCCTTGGCGCTATTCATACTACTATTACATTTCTATGCTCTCAAATGCATCCAACTGTCTATTATTGGTCACATTTATAACTAATCTTAAATTACTAATATCTATTTTATGATTGTTGTCAAAAGCATGTTGTGCCACACTAGACTTGATCGTCTCCTTTGTCCAACATATTTTCGATCACAATCATTACAACTAATTTCGTAAATCCCAGACCTTTCATTTGGAACAATTTTATCCTTTGGATTGTCTAAAAGTTGTTGTAATTTGTTGCTCGACGAATGAATCGCTGTTATACCCACGTTTTTGAAAACCTTACTCAAACCACGAGTAAACCGGAGTTCGTACGGGATGGATAGATATTTTGGAGCCTCTATATCCTTATAAGGTCGTAGAATTACGAAGTGTGTCCTTAAATTTACGCTTCCTAATTAGTTTTTCAACTATATCTCTAGGATAACCATTACTCACAGCTATATCTTTAATTAATACTTTTTCATTTTCAAACCTCTCATTACTGAGAGGGAAACTTAGTAAACGATGGACAAGAAAATTAGAACTTGCCATTTTATGTTGATAGCAGTGGTGAGAGTCAATAGGGATATATCTGATCGTACTGGTATCTTTTCTATATATATTAAATTCTAACCTATTGTCACTATTTTTAATTGCTAATACATCTAAAAATGGAAGTTTTCCATTATTTCCTAGTTCATATGTAAACTTTACAGAAGTGAAACAACTATTTAATTTGGAAATGAAGTTTTCTACATCCGCAATATTAGTGTCAAACACGGCAAATATGTCATCCACACACCTAAGCCAAATCCTAGGAAAATACTCGATTTCTCCTTTTGCTTCAGTTTCAAATCGACTCATGAAGACATTAGCAATGAAAGGCGATAAACAGTTACCATTGCGGTTCCTTCATGTTGTTCATAAAACTTGTCATTGAAACGGAAGCAATTTTGTTTCATACAAAGCTTTGTAAGGTTTATATATTCTTCTATTACTTTTTTTCTATAGTTGTTTAATTCGAGTAAATCCTCAAGATAGCCCAAGGTCTGTGGAATTGGTACACTAGGAAATACTGAACAAACATCAAAGGAAATCAAAATTTCATCCTCTTGCAATTGAATTAATTTAGATTATGAACAATGGTGCGAATTTCAGAGGAATATGTCTTTATCAATCAACGCGAAATTTATCAAAAAAATGTCTTCACAAAATAAAAAATTTAAAAAATTTACTACTAATGTACCAAAAAATGTTCCTCGGAAGGTCGTTAACATTGTGGAAAATCACTCATCACACTCTTTTGATAAAGAAGAACTTGACCTCCTAAACAAGGGTTTAAACTTTGCTGTAGCCCCTTCCGATAAGATTTTGGATGATGTCGTGGCAGGGATTGAAAGTTCAATTCAATATCTGCCTGATTCATCCAAGGGTCTCGTCAGAGTGGCTTGCAGGAACAAAATTTCTAAAAATATAATGAATAACGTAGTCAATAGAAAGTCATGCTCAAAGAATCCTAGAAAGACTATCAAAAGATTGCGCGAAAAAGACTGTTTTTATTTAAAAGCAGATAAAGGTAATAAGGTTGTAATTTTAAATAAAGAGGACTATTATGAACGGGTAAACAACCTAATTAGTAATGGTCCTTATAAAGAACTTACTAGAAACCCTTTACCAAGAATGACCACTGAAATAAAAAATTTCCTCAAATCATGTAACAACCTTATTACTACACCTGTTAAGAATGGGTTACGTGTGGCTAACCCTTCTGTACCTAGATTGTATTGTCTACCAAAAATTCATAAGCCAGGGAAGTCGGTGCGTCCAATAGTTTCGTCTATTGGATCTCCGACTTACCACTTATCAAAATGGTTGACTAAGGAATTTGAAAGTTTGCCCATTGCACAGCCTAGTTTTTCAGTTAAAAATTCGAATGATTTCATTGATAAGGTCAAGAATATTCAATTGCAAGAGGGTGAAATTTTGATTTCCTTTGATGTTTGTTCATTATTTCCTAGTGTACCAATTCCACAGACCTTGGGCTATCTTGAGGATTTACTCGAATTAAACAACTATAGAAAAGAAGTGATAGAAGAATATCTAAACCTTACAAAACTTTGTATGAAACAAAATTGCTTCCGTTTCAATGACAAGTTTTATGAACAACATGAAGGAACCGCAATGGTAACTGTTTATCGCCTTTCATTGCTAATGTCTTCATGAGTCGATTTGAAACTGAAGCAAAAGGAGAAATCGAGTATTTTCCTAGGATTTGGCTTAGGTGCGTGGATGACATTTTTGCCGTGTTTGACACTAATATTGCGGATGTAGAAAACTTCATTTCCAAATTAAATAGTCGTTTCACTTCTGTAAAGTTTACATATGAACTAGGAAATAATGTAAAACTTCCATTTTTAGAAAAAGAAAAAGTATTTATTAAAGACAGCTGTGAGTAATGGTTATCCTAGAGATATAGTTGAAAAACTAATTAGGAAGCGTAAATTTAAGGACACACTTCGTAATTTTACGACCGTTCAAAAGGATATAGAGGCTCCAAAATATGTATCCATCCCGTACGAACCCCGGTTTACTCGTGGTTTGAGTAAGGTTTTCAAAAACGTGGGTATAACAGGGATTCATTCGTCGAGCAACAAATTACAACAACTTTTAGACAATCCAAAGGATAAAATTGTTCCAAATGGAAGGTCTGGGATTTACGAAATTAGTTGTAATGATTGTGATCGAAAATATGTTGGGCAAACGAGACGATCAATTAACACCAGATTTAAAGAGCATATATATGGCTCATCTAAAATATGAAAGAACAGATAAGTCTAGTGTGGCACAACATGCTTTTGACAACAATCATAGAATAGATATTAGTAATTTAAGATTAGTTAGAAATGTGACCAATAATAGACAGTTGGATGCATTTGAGAGCATAGAAATTGTAAAATGTAATAGTAGTATGAATAGCGACAAGGGACCGATACCGTATAGCCCTCTTTACGCGTTGCTTACCAACCGATGATTGCAGCGTGATTAGTCACGCGTAAATTTCACGGTGATATCATACTTGTTTGTACTTGTAAGTAACAATTATTTCAGCGCCCGTAATCGAAAACGCTAAACATTTCTTAGACGATGAACTTTTTAGACATTTTCAGCTCCACGGCCTCCTTGTTGAATATCAAACTTAATAACGCCGTTTCATCTAAAATGTCGCATCTTCGTTGCTGAAGGGGCTAGAGAGGTGATTCGAAATAGAAAATATTGAAAAAAGAATGGTAAACACCTTGACCAACCTAAGAATTGAATACAAATAAAATTTCACTCCACAGCGACAATCAAATTTCGTGTCAAAATCATAATCGGTTTTTAAAGGCTGTACATATTAAAAAAACATTTTTTATGGAAAGCCAATTACAAAATAGTCATCCGCAAGAATCGCCCTTTCAAACAAAAAAAATTATCAATATCGATAGGCTGGTTTAAAAGTTGGTCTGCTATACTGTCACGATCTCGATACTACTGCTAAATTTCTCTAGGCGCCAGTTCTTTGAACATTTATTTATATTAAATATAAAAGTTCACTGCTGAGCCTCTATAGTACAGTAGGAGAGGTTCAACTAGGTTACTTGGAATATTGAAACTAATTTGCTGGCAAATTATTCTTGGTAAATCTTATGGAGCCTGACATGTTTAAACGTTATTTAATGATATAAGGTTATTTTCCCACTCTTACATGAGAGTAATGATAACTCATAACTATAGAAACTTGGTTGTTTTATTAACAAAAGGAAAGTAAATATGTCTATAAGACAGGAAGTTTAACACACAAAAGTAAATATGTCTATAAGACAGGAAATTTAACACACAAATTGAAGTATCTGGTTAGCAAAATTATTTAGAAAAAATGGCAGCATGCTTAAGTGCATACATGCAAATCATAAAACTCTGTGAGGAGTAATATTGTGAAAAAGCTTAATATTAAGACCTACGTCAAACTACGCAATCTTACACTAATTACATGTGCAGTGGGCCTCTCGAACAATGAATTCTTACTACTAAAATTATTTTAAAATGTACGTAAAATGTACCTTGCTACGTTTATATATAATCCTTTCAGTATCGAAGCACCACAGTTTTATTTAAACCGAACTTCACTTTGTTTATTTTTATTTTCACCACACTCATTCCATCTGTCGGAATCACCATCTATCAGAAGAACCTCGTACTACCAATTGGAAAACTGCTTATCCTTGTTCATGATGCTGCCATCTATCGGAATCACCTTTACTATGGGTGCCTACTCGCTACTCTTGACCGTAATTTTTAGGTAGGTATCAATTTAACACGGAAAATTTGGATAACCTTTATCCTCTGCTTACTTTATTTTCTTAGAACGATTTCTCCTCCTTTTCCTTCCTCGTACACACTATTTTAGCCTGGTACACTCTCCCTGGAGACACCGTGCTTGGAATAACTTATTACCAAGTCAGAACACTATAAATCTTGATAATTTTCTTCTCTACTTGTTTACCCGTTGATAACTGAATGCTGTAGCACAAATTTTCTTATTTTACTATTGTCTAACTAATTATAATTTATAAATTTTTACAGACACATACGCGTAGCTGCCGCTTGTTAATGGACGCTATTGCAACTCTATAGTTTGTTACTCCTTTCTACGGAAGTTTATCAATTTGAAACAATCGAAGTTCCTTGACAACGAGTGTTATGTTCTGTTACTCTCATATAATGTGACCAATCATATTGCAGCTAATTATTGAATTTATTTAGTTTACCTTAAATATTGTTGAATTTTGGTTCAAAACAGAGTAATTTTCCATTGTACATATAATTCACATATCATATACACTTTTGGCAACTCAGTTTCAATGTTCACAATGTATTGTGAACATCACTGTACGGTACAGGTCACTGTAGTGACCTGTACCGATCTGTACCTCAAACGTTTTTCTTCAGGATTATTAATCCTGAACCCCTATTTTGACGTGACGCTTTTACAATTTTACGTCCAAATATACCGAGTTTATGTTAGTGTGTCATACCATAATGTTTGTTAGGATTTGTCTATTCCGATTAAGTTGGATTTAGAATTTTGCGCCGATAAATGACTTTAATATTATTTAATTTACATACTGGCCAATCAGATGATTTCTCGTACATCGCCTGTGCGATGTGTAGAGATGCTTGCGCTCGCGACTGATACTAGAGTTGGGACTTCGCAGCCACTCGAACCCTAGGTGATGTCATTCAACCCCCATAAATTATACTGATTGTAAACAAATACTCTTAAGCATTAAGCAGAGACGACTATTAGTCGATGTTCAGTCAGGACCATATTTTCAGTCTGTATATGTATCATGTTTAGCTCGGTGTGGTGGTTGGGAGGATCAAATATTGTTAATAAATGTTTATTTTGTGAATTGTGGAATATTATTTTATAAACTACGCAAATAAAAGCTATATATATATATATATATATATATATATATATATATATATATATATATATATATATATATATATATATATATATATATATATATATATATATATATATATATATATATATATATATATATATATATATATATATATATATATAGGTATATATTTATATTTTTTCTGTCCGTGTTTTGTCATTGAACTACAAGTAAGGGCCGGACTGACCGATTAAGTTGTTCGAGAATGATGTTCACCTTCACAATTTGATGCGATAGAAAATGATTTTTTAATTAATTTAAATATCTATAAATTAGAGTTGCTACCGACGCACGCGCCATTTCTTCCGGTATATCTGATGAGTTCCCCGGTATATCTTCGGAATCCAAAGTCCAATACAACTAAAATGGGACCACATGTGAATACCTCTTTCCAACCAAAATAGTTATTTTTGTATTATTAAGTGCTTAAAATGAGTGTTTTTTTAATGGCACATGATAGTGTTCATTTTTGCCATGAAAACACGAATTTTATACATGAAATACAAACAACATTTTTTGTACAACTGTTAATGTGAATTTACATCGTCTGAAATATATTAAAAATAAATACTTCCAATACATCTTGACGTGTTTTTTTCCTGTCTGAAAAAAATAAGCCCAAAATAACTAAATAATACCTCTCTTTTTCATACATGTTATCCTTAATATTATCAATACTGCCAATACAATTTCACAGCATCCAGTGGCCTTTCTGTGTCGTTACTATAGAAACGGTTTGTTGTCACGCCGCGTGTTTGACTGTGTTTGCTCGTAGTTACTTTAATTTCAATTTATTTTCAAGAAGATGGATGTTGATTATGATAGTGGTAGTGGTACCTCGTCAGATATATCTGAGAAAGCAAATGCAATAGTATCTAATATGTTACCGGACAAATCCACATTAGTATATGAGAAAACATATGACCAATTTCGTGAATGGTGCGACAAGAAACATGTAAAAAAGGTTTCTAAAACTTTCTACGTTATGGAGTATCTACTCAATGTTGAAAAGTACATTGAATGTTAAGGAACATATTGATATAAGGAAGTTTTCAAAATGCGTCTCGCTCATTAAGAACAAAAGCGTCGGATGCCGAGGAAAGAAATCTAAAGTTTTATCAAGGATATCAATAAATTTATTCAAGATGCTGATTACGAAACAAATTTACTTTATAAGATACAGATATAATCATAATTTAGTAAGATTAGTAGTAATTTCAATATTTTTTATTTGTAGGTTGTCCTAATTTTAGGTATCAGCGGTGCTTGTCGCCGTGAAGCATATTGATTGTTAAAATACCTGATACGAAGACCTATTGCGCAGGAACGTTTACTGTTTCAAATTCTGATTATATTGAGATATACCGCAAGTATAGAGCACTACGGCCGCCTCATACAAAAAGTAACAGATTATTTTTGAAATATTCCAGAGGAAAATGTGCTAACCAACATGTGGGGATAAATAAAATAGGAGAAATTCGCAGCTTAATTGCAAAATGGCTTGGAAAAGACATTTATAAGAGATATTTCTTCTGGCCAATGCCAGGGGCAACATTACATCCATAAAACGTCACGGTGGCTGGAAATCTGCCTCCGTAGCAGAAGCATATATAGAAGATAGTTTGAATAACAAAATTGAGATTTCTAACAAATTAAAATGTCCATCTTCGTCCAAACAAATTAAAATATCTGATAACATATTGGAATCAACTCTTCAAGAAATATCTAACGTTTCTGATCTGCAGCAACATGGAACATCTTCGGGATTTTATTTTGGTGTAATTGTTCAAACTTTACTATCAAATATTATTCCAATAAATGAAATTGTTTTATGATGAATAATCAATTGACAATTGACTCTGTTAAAAATAAATCCTGTAAAAAGTAATATTTCAGGTTTATTTTGTGAATTATTTTGGCAGTGAAAAAGTCTTTTTTCAAGGTGAAAAAAGTAAACATTTATGCATCAATAGAGCTACAGAAATGTCAAGTTTTTTTGACTTTTGTACAAAAAAGAATTTTTAAAATTGATTTATAAAATGACGTTCTGAAGTAACAAATATAAAAAAAATACAACAGATTTTTAAACAACTTTTTTTGAAGTCGGTTAAAAACTAAAAAGCATGCAACTAAAATGGTAAAGAGCGATAAAAAATGCACGACACAAATAAACAGTCACCCCAGTCACAAAATGAAAGTATAAAGGAGGCACAACCAAAAGAGAACAATATACAAACGAAAATATCAATATTAAACATGAAAGACCCCCAGAATCACTAACATAGAATTAAGGCAATATGTACACCGACGTTTCTAAGCCCGCTTATGTAATAACTAACAAAATAAAGTACGCACAGAACACATAGAACGCACAACTCCCTCAGCCATAAGTCGATAACAATGATAACATCCAGAAGATAATCAACCGGAAAAACGGAAAACCACAGAGCATGCATTATTTAACGACACAACAACCGGCAGAAGTATTTTTAAAAAATAGTTGCCAAAGTACAATAAATCACACGCTTGGCTAGTAGCGAAAGATCCATTGCACAATAGCTATTTATGTAACCAGTTGGGAAAAGTACTATTTTGTGTAACGAGCAGATTTCTGAAGAACGAGCGCTAGCTTGAACTTCGACGTAGCTTAAATGTAACTTAAATGTAAATGGTAACTATTATTTGGGCTCTGGATATTTGTTTATTTCAAAATATATATATATATATATATATATATATATATATATATATATATATATATATATATATATATATATATATATATATATATATATATATATATATATATATATATATATATATATATATATATATATATATATATATATATATATATATATATATATATATATATATATATATATATATATATATATATATATATATATATATATATATATATATATATATATATATATATATATATATGCACTGAGCTCGTAAAGTTTGGAATAAATTCAATTAATCGTTATTGAAGGATTTTCACAGGAAATCCTCGGACACGTCAACCTTATTTTATAAAATGTCACTTTTTTCAGCCATCGATTTTTTTTTGTTTTGTTCGTTTTTGAGCTATGACGTCATCGACAATTTTTTTAAATGACAACCCATATTTTTTTTCACGGATTTCGATAGAGCACATTTTTCTGAGTGCGAATATGTCAAAAACATAGTACATTTAACATTAAAGTTTTCGAGATATTCGGTTGCAAAGTTTATAAAATGTACCATGGCACCATGCATAAGCTATCGGGCAGGTCAAGATTTTTAATAGCTTATTGATTCTAATAGCTTATAGCTTATTACATTTTAAAAGATTAAGGAGTAATATTATTTATTTTGGTAGCTTATCGAACATTTTGAAAGATTTGGGAGTAATCTGTTTAATTTTTTAACAACAATTTAAACAAATAAAAAAATATTTTAACAAATAAATGATAAATAATTAAAGTAAAAAATAAAATCAGAGTAAATTTTCAAAGTGACCTCCATTCACTTCCTGGCAATATCCCATCCGCCACTGAAACTCCTGCAGAACCTTACCAACAGTATCGGGTTGAATGGTTCGAATTTCATTGCGAATTCTGTCCTTTAATTCTTCGATGGTATTTGGTCTATTGAAATAGACTTTGCTCTTTAAATAGCCCCATAAAAAGTAGTCTAGGGGAGTGAGATCTGGAGATCTAGGGGGCCATTCGATAGTTCCCCTGCGACCAATCCAATGGTTAGGAAATACATGGTTTAAATAATCGCGAACGATCACTGCAAAATGGGGTGGTGCACCGTCTTGTTGGTACCATATCGTGTGATGGGGCAGATCTGGATCTACGTCATTTGGGTAAAGTACCGCAAGTGCAGGGACTAAGTCGTCTCTTAAAAATTCTAAATATATTTCACCTGTTAATACGCCTTCAAAGAAAAATGGGCCCAAAATACGATTACCTACAATACCAGCCCAAACGTTAACTTTTTGTGGAAACTGACTACGAGTTTCCATTTTCCAGTGTGGATTTTCAGGAGACCAATATCTACAGTTTTGCCGGTTAACTGTGCCGTCGAGATAAAAGGTAGCCTCATCAGAAAAAACAATATTGCGTAAAAATCCGTCGTCATCAATCAGGCGTTGCAACATGGTTTGGCAAAACTGTAACCTACGGTCAGGATCATCTTCGTTTAACTCTTGGACCAAAACCACTTTATACGGATGCCATTTGTTCAATTTCAAATATTTCAAGACGGAGCTTTGAACTATTCCGTTGTTTGCCGCCACTTGGCGGGTGGGTAAATGGGGATTTTCTTGAAGCTCTAGTAGAACATTCAATTTAACATCTTGTTGCACTGGTAGACGACCCGTTCTAGGGCGATCTCTCGTATGACCCACTTCTAAAAACTTTTGTTCTATTTTGCTAACGGTGGACTGTGTAATTGGTTCTCTGTTTGGATATTTGTTGTTAAATAAACGGCAAACTTCTACTTGTGTGCGAGCTCTGTCCCCGTAACCGATCATCATCAAAATTTCGATTCTTTCCCTTTCACTCAAACGACGGACCATTTTTAAATAAAATGAATTATGATGGAATAATGATTAATCAACTTACTTAATTATATTATTCAACTGATTAAAACACAAACTTGCGAGAAAAAACTTCAAAATTGTGACAACTGTCAAAACTGTTGTTTTTCCTGCGCTTTCTTGATAAATGATTAGCATTTGGTCATCGCTTGTATAATTCATTCTTAAAACTTCTTAAAACTGTTAAAGGTACTATGTTTTTGACATATTCGCACTCAGAAAAATGTGCTCTATCGAAATCCGTGAAAAAAAATATGGGTTGTCATTTAAAAAAATTGTCGATGACGTCATAGCTCAAAAACGAACAAAACAAAAAAAAAAATCGATGGCTGAAAAAAGTGACATTTTATAAAATAAAGTTGACGTGTCCGAGGATTTTCTGTGAAAATCCTTCAATAACGATTAATTGAATTTATTCCAAACTTTACGAGCTCAGTGTATATATATATATATATATATATATATATATATATATATATATATATATATATATATATATATATATATATATATATATATATATATATATATATATATATATATATATATATATATATATATATATATATATATATATATATATATATATATATATATATATATATACAGGGTGAGTCAGTTTTTTGTAGACAAACTTTAACAGGGGATAGAACGCACGTTTTTAAAAAGAAAAGTGCCTATAAAGATATGGCCGATCTAGCTTCCTAAGGAAGATACAGGGTGTTAAAATTTAATTTTTTTTTACATTAATGTGTAATATTTTCTGAACGGAATGATATATTTACTAAATATTTTACACATATCTTAACCGGCATAGGATCAACATGTTGTATTGTTCCTGTCGAAAATACTATAGTGGATGTTACTTTTTTCGGGTACTTCGACTATTCTGCATAATAGAACTTTTTTTTCGTACGCCACTGACATTATCTGATACATATTTCTAAAATAACGGCCCCTTAGTTACAATTTTGATCTCTTGTAATTTTGCTCTAACTACGACAGTTTTCGAGATATTGGCCGTTGTTTCTCTGACAGTGTAATGTCGTTATTATAATTTTTTTTTCTCGAATTTTCTTTATGACTTATAAACGAACGCTTAGATTTTTTCATGTTTGGGGGATAATGCCTATTAATTAAGGCGCATAAAACAAGCGGTAAGAATGTTCAAAAACTTGCACAGTGGCGGGGTGGAAGGGGTGCTCCACCCCTTTCGTAAACAGAACATCTACGTCAAAGACTATTTAAAAAAAACTGTTATTTTCATTATCTACATACAGTTTAACAAAAATAATGTCCCTTCTTCGGTTTCGAAATTCCTGTGCGGTTCCTAGTAATTTTGATTTTTAGTGTTTGATGTGGTACTAAATTAAGTAATTTATTTATTAGCAATAATAATTATCGGCTAAATATTTAATTCTTTCAACGAAACCTACCTAAATATGGTGTGTTAAGGATTCTAAAAAGCCGAAATTTCTTTATCTCTTTCCAAGTAATTACAATTACAAAAAAAACATTAGATGAACATTGATGTTAATGTTTATGGAGATATAAACATTTTTGAATTTATAGCAATATTTAATTAACAATAATAATTGTGGAATAAATAACAATTGTTAGCAATAATGATTTATAAATAACAATTACAAGAATTAATAACAATAACACTAGTACCTACATACATAAAATTAGATACTTTGTTCAAAATGTAAACCGTTCTTCTCAATACACATTTCACTGCGACGTATCATAGAACGTCTTAAGTTAACTAAATGATGCACCCTTATTTCATTGCAAGCATCTCTAATGCGATTTTGAAGTTCCTCAAGTGTATTAACCGGAGTGGTATACACTATTTCCTTAATGAATCCCCACACAAAAAAGTCAAGTGGTGTTAAATCGGGGGATCTGGGAGGTCACGTCACTGGACCTCCACGACCTATCCACCTCCCTGGATAGTTATTGTTTAGCCAATTTCTTACATTTCTGCCATAATGGGCCGGGCACCCATCAAGTTGAATCCAAGACTGTCTTCTTAAATTCAAAGGAATGACTTCCCATATATTACCATGGTGTTCTTCTAAAAATTGTAGGAAATTTTCTGAATTTACACGTTGTGGCAAGAAATAAGGTCCAAACACGTGGTTGCCCTAAATTCCAATCCAGACATTTGTACTAAATTCATGTTGAAAACTTCGTGGTCGAATGGCATGTGGGTTTTCATGTGCCCATACATGCAGATTGTGAAAATTTACTATACCACGACGAGTAAAACAAGATTCATCAGTCCACAGTATATTGGATAAGAAATCCCTATTATTTTGAATGGAGTTAAGAACCCACCTACAATAAGTAAGTCTTCGTTCAGCGTCACCTGGACATAAAGCTTGAACAGGTTGAAAATGATATGGGCGTCTGTGATCCCGTTTTAAAACCTGGGAAATTTTACTTTGGGAAATACCAAGAGCAATAGCAGCACGTCGAGTACTTGTCGTTGGGTTCCTATTAAATTCCCGCAATATACGGTCTCTATCTCGTCCACGGTTGTTCTGTCGGCCCCCGGGTACATTTTTCAAACCCTGGTTAACAAATCGACGGTGGATACTCACAAAAACGGAATGATGAGGTTGTCGTCTATTTTGAAATCTTCTTCGATACTCCCTAGCTGCGTATCTTGAATTCCCATTTGCGAACCCATAAATAAAATGAATGTCGGCTTGTTCGCTATTTGTAAATGTAAACGGCATGTTACACTAATTAATATCTGGCAAATCACATAAAATAACTTTTTAATCTTAAAAATAATAATTAATAACAGTGAAAATATTCAAGATGAAGCAAAATTGTTTGTAGATAAACTTGTAATACGTCAAACTGTCGTTTCAAAATATGACATAATGCTTACTTGTTTTCCAAGGAGTATAATATTTTGTTGCAATTATTACGTACAGTTACAAATACGCTAGTTTTAAATGGAAATTATTTAGCAAACAACAACAAAAATTGAAACAGAAATTGGTACATGCACAAGTTTAATAAAACTTAAAGGAAATTTTTAAGACTTTTGGCAACTGCACAATAATCTATTGTATTGTAAGTACATTTGTAATTTAACAGATTTCAACATATAAAAGTATTGTATTTGAGTAAGGCTTGATATAACAAATATTTATTTTGACTACATTGGAAAAAGATAAAGAATAAGAGATTTCGGCTTTTTAGAATCCTTAACACACCATATTTAGGTAGGTTTCGTTGAAAGAATTAAATATTTAACCGATAATTATTATTGCTAATAAATAAATTACTTAATTTAGTACCACATCAAACACTAAAAATCAAAATAACTAGGAACCGCTCAGGAATTTCGAAACAGAAGAAGGGACATTATTTTTGTTAAACTGTATGTAGATGATGAAAATAACAGTTTTTTTTAAATAGTCTTTGGCGTAGATGTTCTGTTTACGAAAGGGGTGGAGCACCCCTTCCACCCCGCCACTGTGCAAGTTTTTGAACATTCTTACCGCTTGTTTTATGCGCCTTAATTAATAGGCATTATCCCCAAAATATGAAAAAATCTAAGCGTTCGTTTATAAGTCATAAAGAAAATTCGAGAAAAAAAATATAATAATGACATTACACTGTCAGAGAAACAACGGCCAATATCTCTAAAACTGTCGTAGTTAGAGCAAAATTACAAGAGATCAAAATTGTTACTAAGGGGCCGTTATTTTAGAAATATGTATCAGATAATGTCAGTGGGGTACGAAAAAAAAGTTCCATTATGCAGAATATCCGAAGTACCCGAAAAAAGTAACATCCACTATAGTATTTTCGACAGGAACAATACAACATGTTGATCCTATGCAGGTTAAGATATGTGTAAAATATTTAGTGAATATATCATTCCGTTCAGAAAATATTACACATTAATGTAAAAAAAAATTAAATTTTAACACCCTGTATCTTCCTTAGGAAGCTAGATCGGCCATATATTTATAGGCACTTTTCTTTTTAAAAACGTGCGTTCTATCCCCTGTTAAAGTTTGTCTACAAAAAACTGACTCACCCTGTATATATATATATATTTCTGAAGAACGAGCGCTAGCTTGAACTTCGACGTAACTTAAATGTAACTACGATTTTTGAATAAATAAGATTTAAGAATAAATTGGAATACCTGAAGAGTTAACTATTCTTGCCAGTAGTCTATTAGGATCTTCAGGACTATAACATAGATAAGCTGTTAACCCGTCTTCTTCATCAAGACAATATCTATCATTGTTATAATATTTTCTAACTGAATGAGGATAAAATAACGACCCATTCTCTTGAACGTAAAATTTCTCTTTCGGATCGGAATTATTCATCTTGAAATATTGCCATTTCCTATTCTGACAATTCAACATGCCAATCATAAATTTATCCCTTCGTCCATATATTTTATTAACACCTTCATAGATGGGAATACTAAACGGAGCGGAAAGATTATCAACACTACCACAAAAGCTGATGTAGATTCCTCTATTGGGATCTTCTTCGTGGAAATGGTGAAATCCTGCCTGGCAGCACTTTCTTACGCAGAACTCTTTCCGCCCACAATCACATAAATCAGTGTAATGTGTCGTGTAATTTGTATAATTAGTTGTATCACTACATAAACTGGGAACATATGTTGAATGAGGTTCGCGAGGATTCTCCGCTATCACATCCTTAATCAAAAGTTGTATTAAAATTTGACAAACGTGTACTATCACATTGTTTAACTGCATCGTAAAATAAATAACTAAAGATATAGGAATATGTTTCAACTAGCCAACTTGATTTATTTAGCATTAATTGCAGATAATACTGGTTTAATAACAATAATGAATGTTTCTGTAATTATATCTTTGTTAATTCCGTGACATCACACTTTGAGGTCTACTATGGGTAATTCTAGTCAGTGGCGGCTCGTGACTAAAGCATCAGGTAGGCCAGACAATTCCGTCACCCTAAAATTTTGCCCAATTTTGATGTTTTATAACTTTTTTATTTTTCATCTGATTTTCATAAATTTTTTACCAGTCTGTAGATCAGTTCATTGTGTGTCATTTTAATTATTGTAATAAGTCATATTTTTCGTCCAGGCAATATTATACAGGGGTAAATCAAAGTGTTGTTTTTTGTCGTAAACTCAAAACACCCTGTGGAAAAATTGAGGCGAATAATTTTGTTTACAAACTATTTGCTGCCATCTTAGACGTATTGTAAACATTTTGTTTTTTGAATCATCCCATTATCTCATTTCTTCGGCGAGCAGCAAAATTTTAAATGAAACGCTGATTTCAAGCTTATTTTTATTAACAAAAACATCCACTAGGTATATCACAAAATTAATTAACAAAGACAAATTTTAATAACGTGTATGTCCTCCTCTCGCAGCAATGACAGCTTGCATTCTTCGTGGCATCGAATTAATAAGATTACTTATTCTGTCTTGAGGAATAGCCTGATATTCTTCTGTCAGCGCCAGCCGTAAGTCTTGCAAGGTTAGTGGTTGCACAGGACGGCGACGGAGTGCTCTTTTAAGAGCATCCCAAAGATGTTCGATTGGGTTGAGATCCGGGCTACATGCGGGCCAGTCCAATCTTGGAAGTCCAACCTCATCCAGATATTCGCTCACTACCCGTGCAACGTGAGGTCTAGCATTATCATGCATTAATGTAAATTGGTTCCCAATGAAAGGAGCAAATGGAACAACAATTTCTTGGAGGATTTCCTCAATGTAACGGTGGGCGGTTAGTGCTCCATTTTCAACAAATACAAGGTCAGTACGTGCATCGGTAGAAATACCCGCCCAAACCATGACTGAACCACCGTAATATTGCAGTCGCTCAGATATGGTGCAGTCTGCATATCTTTCATTTCTACGTCTGTATACCCGTTCACGACCATCCGGCGACCTTAAACAAACCCTGGATTCATCTGTGAATAGTACGTTTCCCCACTGTTCTACAGTCCAGTCAGCATGCGCTCTTGCAAATCTCAGTCGGTGTTGTCGATGCCGAGGAAGCAATTTTGGACATACTGCTGGCCTTCGTGAACGCAATCCTGCTTCTAACAATCTTCTACGTATCGTTCTTTCACTTACACTTACTCGACGTACCATTTGCAAGTCATTTTTTAGATACACAGCAGTAGCTCCTCGATCTCTTAAAGAACTCATAATGACAAAGTGATCATCAGCTTGAGTGGTCATTCTCCTTCTGCCAGAGCCTTGCCGCCTAATAAAGTTTCCCGTCTGTAGATACCAGACCTATTCCAAACATCACAAACTGTAGACCGCGCAATTCCCAGAGTACGGGAGACATAACTCTTATTGCGGCCATCCTCTATTAAGGCAACAATTCTACCTACGTCTGCTGTAGTTACCATGATGACAACACACTAAATTAACTGTACTGTCAAATATTCTGTCACAATAACCGCGTATTTAGCCAACGTCGATGTTTTTTAATTAAAAATGATAAAATTAACAGCGTTTCATTTAAAATTTTGCTGCTCGCAGAAGAAATGAGATAATGGGATGAATCAAAAAACAAAATGTTTACAATACGTCTAAGATGGCAGCAAACAGTTTGTAAACAAAATTATTCGCCTCAATTTTTCCACAGGGTGTTTTGAGTTTACGACAAAAAACAACACTTTGATTTACTCCTGTATAATATTGCCTGGACGAAAAATATGACTTATTACAATAATTAAAAAGACACACAATGAACTGATCTACAGACTGGTAAAAAATTTATGAAAATCAGATGAAAAATAAAAAAGTTATAAAACATCAAAATTGGGCAAAATTTTAGGGTGACGGAATTTTGTGCCGGGGAGTGTATTTATTCACGAATTACTGATGGCATAAACAAATTGGAATAAACAAAATATTAATTATTAGATTGTTAAATATTTTTTTAAAACCAATACTTCGTTGTTTACATGTGTTTACAAAAAACAACAAAATACGAATATTACGAATAGGATGAGAAATATTTAAATATGTAAGGTAAGTAGGTACCTAATCAAATCACGTCAATCACGACCGACAAGACGAAAAGCCGAAAAATCGAGCGAAAAACTAAATCCACATACTCTACCGGATATTGTATTTTGTATCTGCATAATACAACTGTGATCTAAACTGAAAACAGGGAAATCTTAATCATTAATCATGTGACTTTGTTACACCAATCACCAATTAGGGGCTGAAGGGCGCGAATCGTGGATATTACATCACTCAAACCGCGCAGGACGCATATTTGTAAACAAGAGACGCATTATCCCTTCGGTTAATTTCGGCGATGCCCGAAGTACGTTTGTGTTTAGAAGACGTATCCGCCCTGATACATCCGCTGTTTACTTGCAATTACTGCATGGGCATTTGACACTATGCAGAGTACGTATTTTTATATTCAGAAGACGTGTGCGATTGATACTTCGGCTGTAGCATTACGTAGTTCTTTGACATTAAATAATTAAATTCAAACAAAATAAGTGAATTACCAGATAATTATGAGTATAAAATAACCAAAGAAAATAGTGTGATCCTCTGCTAACTAGTGAGTAAAGAAGATGTGGAGGTAAGTAACAAATATTTCTACAAACCACGAAGATATAGTGATTACGCGAAGGGCGATACATACCTATATATGCTTCTAGCCATGTGCTAATTGCGCGCTAAATTCGAATGCCAAAATTCGTATATAATGGCCTACTTATGCGATATCAGAACTTTTTTATATCGTATTTATTAGTAATTTCAAGTAATCATTTTATTAACATATTTATTGTATTTTCGATATATACTATAACATTAATAATTATGCATGAGTTTAGCACAGCGCAACATCAAAGAAATTCGAGAAGCATACTGCATATTTGACTGTTTAGCAAATGATGAAATATTGCCTAGACCCAGTAATCGAAGCGAACTGAAATCCTGTATAAAATGTAGTTCTTTTAACATAATTTACTATCGTAAAATGAGCAATTTTCTAAATTGTGTAAAAAATAGCTATTTATATAACTAGTTGCAAAATGTGGTGTGGTGTTTTTTGCATTAGATGTGAAGATTTACATATCGTGTAAAAAAAGCACACCGTTTTATATCGTATTTTATACAAGATTTTTGCAATTTAATTGTTATAAAAAAATCAAATCTTCGTTACGTTTCTTTATCATTTAGATAGTATCAAAGTCATTTTTGTTGGTATTGATGGAGATAAAAATTACAACAATGAAAAGTATTCCGATTTTTTTAAACTTATGTTAAACAGCTACTTTTTTTAAAGCGCATAAAATTAAATACTTTTCATTGTTATCTCCTAAAAACCAACAAAAATGGCTTTGATACTATCTAAATGATAAAGAAACGTAATGAAGATTTTTTTTGTATCAATTAAATTACAAAAAATCTTGTATCAAACACGGTGCAAAACGGCGTGTTTTTTGAACACGATGTGTTGTCCAATCAATCTGGATGTGTTGTCCAATCTAATAAAGTATATACCTTTAACAAGATTTTTTTATATACCTTTACTTCTTATATAATAATCTCCCTAATTATTTGCACTTTTATCTTACTACTAGATTTGGTACCTACTTAGTATCTTAAATTAGCAAAATTTAGAAATGTCTGGTAAACAGCGGACGCGTAAAGTCAGG
Organism: Tetropium fuscum; assembly: GCA_964058915.1. Classification (NCBI taxonomy): domain Eukaryota; kingdom Metazoa; phylum Arthropoda; class Insecta; order Coleoptera; family Cerambycidae; genus Tetropium; species Tetropium fuscum. The sequence continues at coordinate 574,452 of CAXKVY010018498.1, forward strand.
CTCGTCTGCCATATACAAATCGTGGTATGCATCTTACAGCGAAAGCGTCCGCTATTTACAAATATGCACGCCGGACATATAGGAGCTATACGAAAAGGTTACCGATGGGCATGCCCGTGAGCATAATATACAAAATAATATATGAAAAAAGAAGTTGCCTGTTTTAATTAAAAATCAAAAAATATATTTTCCACTACTTGATTGATAGGGTATCGTTACTTATTAGTTTTGTTACTAGTTACTTGTTAGATTAGAGATTAGCTATTACTAGATACATATTAATTATATAAAAATCATAGCTGAAAAGCTAAAGAATGAAGCGAGATATCATTTTCGTAATATAGGATAGGCAAAATAGTTAGTTTCCTCCACACCTAACCTATAGATTAGTAATAACATAACTTTATAGTTTTTGAAATTTCATGTTCTATGTGAATGTATATTGTTATCAACAATAATAATAAGATATATAGTAATTAAAATCAATTCGAAAATAAACACTTAAATATAGATTTTTTGTTAACACAGTAATTGATTTTTTTCAAAAGAATTAATCTTGTGACAAACTTTTTTGAGATTCGACCATCTGAATGGTTAAACAATGAAAATTTCTTGACAGCTCAAGCTATCGTCAAAAATTTTAAAGTTAGGCCTTGAGAATGTAAGGTCGTAAAAAAGGCCTTGAAAATGTAAGGGAACGCTGGTAAAAACTGTGTGTACATTACATGGTGTTTAGGTTTATAAATAAAAAATAGTAAAAAAGAACAATATTCACGGATATTAATTTCAAAATCCAATATAAACATTGAAATTTTTATCTATGATATTTATATAAGACCATTTTACACTTAAAATAATTATGAGTTATAAAACGACACTAATATATTGTTTTTAATTTAAAATGTTTATTGACACCTGTCATTTATGTCAAAACACCGACATTTATTTCGAAATTAATAATATCTCTCCTTACAGAAATCGAAAACATTTAAAGTTTAATGGAAATTTAATTGAGATGTAATTGACAGTATTAAAGTATTTAAAAAAACTTGAGAGTTGTCATTTAGCAATAATGACATAATTTTTTTTCGACGAAACTAATTTATTTTGTATTTAAATATAAAAAGTTTTATTTGTCAAAATATGAATTTCTATTGACAGCTTTTATGACAGCTGTCAAGAGTTCAAACTCGTTTTTGACATCATATTCGGATTTAGCTGTAATGAAAAATACTTAATTACGACTATTTTCCGAATTGAGAAATTGAAAAAGACTAAAAATTTCTGACAGCTTAATTGAAAGTTGTCATTTAGCGAGGTTTAGATTACTTATTATAATTGGTTTTATATTATGGTGGTATTATATTGGTTATAATAAATACTTCGATTAATTGTATTTTAATAAATATTAAATACCGTGGTTCTAATACTAATTAAAATTTTAAATCCCGTACAATTTAGTGGTAATTATAATAAAACTGGATGGGGCTGGAAACTTTGATGTGATGATAACACTCGAGGTAGTTTCCACAAACACCAAAACACTTTTACTTTGCTCGACGCGCGTTTCGCCAACCAAGTCATTGTTGTTATTTTTATTTATAATGTTACTTCAGACTTTTAAAATCTGTTATGCTATTGTGTTAAAACATATTGAACATTCTACATGATAATAGAAAACTTTATTTGAATATGTTTTTTCGTTTATTCTTATACCTTAAATTCTAGGGTGGGCACTGCCCGCCCTGCCCACCTCGAGGAGCCGCCACTGATTCTAGTAATGTAAATAAAATAATTTAGAATTGCCAATATATCAATATATATTGTATACACTATGGTACACCCTTAAGGATTCACTGTAATCATGGCCGTGAATTTGAAAATAGCCTACTCCCTGTGTACCCGTGTGTACTCCTCTATGTACCTTGTATAACATTTCAAAATTAAGCATTTCAAGTGTTAGTAATCCGCAATAAAATGGATAACTAGAATTATTTCATGCTACTCTTATCGAAATGATAAAAGAGTTCACCGCGCAGAGAACCCAGACGAACATCCTTTTAACATCTTTCTTTACGCTGTAATATGTTACAATAACCGTGTAAATACACGGATTTACACCGTACGAGTTAATTTTACCGTACGAGTTAAAGAATCACAAATTAAAGACAAATTTAGATAAATTTCATATTCCCTTTGAGAAAATTCAAATATTTAAAAATTCTGCAATAATAGTTAATCTACGAATACTACGAAAAATAATTTACTTTCAGGTTTCTTATGCTGATCTGAACAGCAGCTTCACAATACACGATAATTCCAATTAATAACACCGTAGGAGTATCCTTCCACGAAGACACTAAGATTGACATTACTCACGACAAATGGACACTCTTGGTACATAAAAACATAACATCCATCAAATTAGCATTTGACAACAATGACAAGATTCTATCTCAAATCCTAAACATGTTTGATCCCGCTATCCATAATTTCAACGTTTTTCAAACAGAAGTAAAATCTCATATCAGTCTTTTAAACCTAATTTCAACCTCCATTGGATCCTAATTTTTTATGAAGTCTTTTATGACACCAAACGTCATAAACGCGGACTCATTAATGGTATAGGTTCTGTATTTAAATCACTTACTGGTAATCTTGACACATCGGATGGAGAATATTACTCTAACTGTATAAATAAATTGAACAATGATGAGTATCAACTAGAAAATTTAATTAAAAATTAAATTTCAGTGACAACTTCAGTCAGCAATAATTTTAACGCCACTATTCAAAAGTGCGTATTGACGAAGAAACATTCAATAGAGACATTAAAGAAATAGAAAAATCTATTATGAGTATAAATGATAAAACTGATTCCATTTACATGAAATTAAAATTCTAGGAATTTGTGAGCAACTCATGGAAAGTTATTTGTACATTGAAGATAACTTAAATGGCATTTTAAACTCTGTGACATTTGCACGTTTAAAAATAATCCATACTTCTATTATTGCTCTAGGAGATCTCAAAATTTACATAGAAACAATTTACCTTTACCTGCCATTTTCAACCATCGCTCAGTATCTAGATATAATAGAACTAGAAGCATTTTAATCAAATTCAGATTTAGAATTTGTTTTAAGGATACCATTGGTAAAACAACAAAGTTATACCCTTTATTATTTGTATCCCATTCCTAGTTTGGATAATAGAAATCGTTTACATTACATTTTACCTGTCACTAATAAATATATCACCAAAGACGATGATTCTCTAATGTATGTACCTGTTTCTGATCCAAGTATTTACAAATCACTAAATTATGGCACAAAATTACGTCCTAACCTATTTGCATACCCTATTGATAGCGAAAGCTACCAGAAAACTATTATACTTCAATGATATTAAGCAACGGCTCTAATGTCCAAGAGCTTGAAGCTAATATGTGGTTAACCATCATCTCTAAATCTCTACACATCACGATAAGCCCTAAGAAAAGGTCAGTAACTGAACTTATTTAAAAAAATTCAATCCTGAAATTACAGCCTGGCTGCATTGGAATAACTAAAGTCCAAGCAAACTCCAAAGATGATTTGGAAACTAATTACAATCCTCATGCAGTCTTAATTCCATCCGACTTTGCAGCAAAATGCCAGAAAAACTGAAGTTACCAGAGCTTAACAATCTCGGCGTGGAAGAACTGGAAATTGCTCAACATAAACTCGATCAACATTCCAGATATTTAGATCAACCAACCTTTTATCGAAAAACATTACTCGTAGTTCACTAACCAGTACGCTTATTGTTTGCATTATTATTATATATGTAGCCTGCAAATTCCGACGAAGAAGAAGACTAGCCATTGTAGCATCTGGATCACCGCCACTAGCAAGGAGATGACCACCAATGCACCTCGAAGATGAAATCGGCGAAAATTGCATTGAAATGAACAGTTAAAAGTCTATCAGTGCATATCAGTCTCATTTTCTGAAAAGAACTTATTTTTAATCAATTTTTAAATTATAAAATTTAAATATTCTTTACCTGAATTTTATTCAGTTTGGTTCGTTATATTTTTCTTATTATGTAACTTGAATTTTATATTATTTAAAAATCGATGTATAGCAGCAACTTTTTTATAAGGAGGGAGTTGTTATATGAAACCAGTGGCGGCTCCTCGAGGTGGGCAGGGTGGGCAGTGCCCACCCTAGAATTTAAGGTATAAGAATAGACGAAAAAACATATTCCAATAAATTTTTCGATTATCATGTAGAATGTTCAATATGTTTTAACACAATAGCATAACAGATTTTAAAAGTCTGAAGTAACATTATAAATAAAAATAACAACAATAACTTGGTTGGCGAAACGCGCGTCGAGCAAAGTAAAAGTGTTTTGGTGTTTGTGGAAACTACTTCGAGTGTTCATCACATCAAAGTTTCCAGCCCTATCCAGTTTTATTATAATTACCACTAAATTGTACGGGATGTAAAATTTTAACTAGTATTAGAACCACGGTATGTTAGTTTTTTTTCAATTTCTCAATTCGGAAAATAGTCGTAATTAAGTATTTTTCATAACAGCTAAATCCGAATATGATGTCAAAAACGAGTTTGAACTCTTGACAGCTGTCATAAAAGCTGTCAATAGAAATTCATATTTTGACAAATAAAACTTTTTATGTTTTTTATATTTAAATACAAAATATATTATAGTTTCGTCATAAAAAAATTATGTCATTCATTTTTGCTAAATGACAACTGTAAATTTTTTTTAATACTTTAATACTGTCAATTACATCTCCATTAAATTTCCATTAAACTTTAAATGTTTTCGATTTCTGCAAGGAGAGATATTATTAGTTTCGAAATAAATGTCGGTGTTTTGACATAAATGACAGGTGTCAATAAACATTTTAAATTAAAAACAATATATTAGTGTCGTTTTGTAACTAATAATTATTTTAAGTGTAAAATGGTCTTAATAAATATCATAGTTAAAAATTTCAATGTCTATATTGGTTTTTGAAATTAATATCCGTGATTATTGTTTTCTTTTACTATTTTTTATATATAAACTTAAACCCCATTTAATGTACAGTACACACAGTTTTTACGAGCGTTCCCTTACATTCTCAAGGTCTTTTTTACGATGATCATTAACAATTTGCAAAATGTATTGAAGCTGATTCTCATCTTTAGTAAATTTACATCCAAAATCTGTGATCAGTTTGACCATTGCACGATCATTAATAACTTTTCTCAACTTTTTCACTTCACTCAAATTTTTGACGATAGCTTGAGCTGTCAAAAAATTTTCATTGTTTATCCATTCAGATGGTCGAATCGCAAAAAGTTTGTCGCAAGATTGAATCTTTTGAAAAAAATGAATGACTGTGTTAACAAAAAATCTATATTTAAGTGTTTATTTTCGAATTGATTTTAATTACTATATATCTTATTATTATTGTTGATAATAATATACATTCACATAGAACATGAAATTTCAAAAACTATAAAATTATGTTATTACTAATCTATAGGTTAGGTGTGTAGGAAACTAACTATTTTGCATATCCTATAATACGAAAATCATATCTCGCTTCATTTTTATATAATTAATATGTATCTAGTAATAGCTAATCTCTAATCTAACAAGTAACTAGTAATAAAACTAATAAGTAACTATATCCCATCGATCAAGTAGTGGGAAATATATTTTTTGATTTTTAATTAAAACAGGCAACTTCTTTTTTCATATATTATTTTGTATATTATGCTCAAGGGCATGCCCATCGGTAACCTTTTCGTATAGCTCCTATATGTCCGGCGCGGTTCGAGTGATGTAACGTCCACGATTCGCGCCCTTCAGCCCCTAATTGGTGATTAGTGTAACACAGTCGCATGATTAATGATTAAGATTTCACTGTTTTCAGTTTAGATCACAGTTGTATTGTGCAGATACAAGATACAATACCCGGTAGAGTATGTGGATTTAGTATTTCGCTCGATTTTTCGGCCTTTCATCTTGTTGGTCGTGATTGACGTGATTTGATTAGGTAACTACTTACCTTACATATTTAAATATTTCTTATCCTATTCGTAATATTCGTATATTGTTGTTTTTTTGCGAAAATATTTAACAATCTATTAATAATATATTGTTTATTCCAGTTTGTTTATGCCAGCAGTAATTCATAAATAAATATTATTATTTCCAAAAGGTATCAAATTCCAAAAATCATTATTGTGAAACCCTGTAATTTTGTGTAAATTTTGAAGTGCCAAGAAAACGCGTGACCTTGAATATTTTAAAAATTTTCGCCATTAAACCTTCCCAGACCAAACTTAATATCAAGATTAAATTTGTCTGCCCTACCTGATGCTTTAGTCACTAGCCGCCACTGTATGAAACTCATGCCTAGTATATGGAAGAAACATGTATACACTTGTTATTCACAAGTCGTGCTTTTGCCGATGTAGCAAAAGATAACAACTTCGATTAGATATCAGTTACTTAGTTTAGTTGACATTATTACACGTGTATTTCTTAAAACGCTGTAATTATAAACTACCTGCTGAATCAGCTCTGCCGAGCATATAAATTCAGTGTAGTGCCATGTAGCGAGAACAAGTAGTGTAGTCTCTGTAGTCAAACAACAAAGTCCTAAATTAAACTAAACTCACTCACATTTGTATTTTTTCGGATAGTTGCAAGTATCCTTTTCATCAAAATAAAAGTTTTTAAAAAGTTATTTTAGCAACAAGCAATATATACCATATTGCTCGTTAATATAAATGGTATATCTGGTGAGATCCCCGGTATGTCTTCAGAATCCAAGGTCCAATGTCAATAAAACCATAAATGGCACCCACTTGAAAATATCCCCTTTCCAACAAAAAAGAATTTTTAAAATTGATTTATAAATGACAGAGTTCTAAGGCAAGAAACACATAAAAAAATATACAGTCGAATTGAGAACCTCCCCCTTTTTTGAAGTCGGTTAAAAATGAAGAAAATTTGCAACGCCGTATATCCAAAAAAAATATTCGAGTGGCCGTATTTCGGTCAATTTTTAACCCAAAATATTTTTCGACCCAGCATTTTAAAGGAAATTCTATCTCCTTTTTTTCTATAAAGCAATGCCTATACCTTTTTCTGACGCAAATAAGCAAAAAACAACATTTTAACCGATTCCGAATTAACCGAATAACCGAATTAACCGATTCCTCCAATAAACACCTGTGTACATCTTACTTACTGATTGCCCTGTTCTTTGGACATAATCAATAGGCTATAGTTTTGCTTTTAGAATTCAGCATAGTTAACATGATAGCATTAACATTATACCTAAGCATTTGTTAGCGTCACTTTTTTAGGCGGTTTCTGATGCGGGGCGTGCAGGGATGATGACCGGCTGATCGCTGGTTGCGCACGGCGAGGGAGCCTGGATGCGAGAGGGATGCTAGAAGTGTCTCACGTTAAGTCTTTATATTGTACGCGGTGGCCCAATAAATTGTATTAAACTTTAAATCTATTTTATTTACATCTTATAAATCAATAACATTTATAATTATTTAACACAAAAGTGGGATAAAGAACTCGTGCGCTGTGTGTTTTGTTTTGAACCGTGATATTTTGAAAAATATTGGCCTTGGTGTGGCCAGGTGTATGTGTGTCAAGAGAAGTTAGTGACGTTTGGGGTACTTGAGTGACAAGCGGCGATCCCGTAGTATGACCCCGGAGACGTGAGATGCTGTCATAGCAAAGTGAGGACACCGAGCTAAGTAAGGCTATAGCTAAAGGTATGAGCAAAATAGTTCACAATTTAGAAGTGAGGGGAATGGAAATCAGCTGGTAAGTGTTTCATTCGTAACAAGTATAATCATTCCAAAATTTAATCTTCTCTGCCAAAATGTACTTGCCCTAGTGGAAACAATAAATTTCCATAATTTACTAAAAACAAATTCAGGTACGTCTGACAACAATTAATATACCTGCTCCGCTTTTCGAAGCCACCCAGTAACACTTTAAAAACTGAAGGGTGCTGTAAAATGTAAACAATTGGGTTATCTTGCTGCCCCTAAAAGCAACATAATGTAAATTATTTGGGTTTTAATGCCAAACTACGAAGTTCTTAAAACTAACCAGGACACCTCGTGACGAACAGCGATTAAATTTCTCGAAGCGACAGTCAAATAAATCAGAAGTAATTAAGTTTAATAACTTGTCAAAGGCCTCAACTTCGAAAATGCACATAAATACAGCTGATCGAGCAGAAAGCATCTGCGGTGCTTTAAATGTAAACAAACGGGCCCTTATAGGCGCGATTGTCCCGAAGCCCTTATAGGGCCTTATAGGGCCTTATAGGGTCCTTATAGGGTCCTTATAGGGTCCTTATAGGGTCCTTATAGAGTCCTTATAGGCGCGAAGTATTTTCCAGCTCGCACGTGAGACCAAAAGCGATAGAGTATAGAAACATAAACTATTTAGGGTCGAGTGCTAATGAGTAATTCTTTAAGACTACGTCGGTAAATAAACAAAAAAATTTAATGTTTTATTGATTTTTGGAGTGAATGCTCTCTTATCACGACGCAGGCTGCAGAGAATTTGTGTAAAGAAAATGCCTCTTAAAAACGATGTTGTTTTAAACACGCTCTCTGGCCCCAACATTAAGCCGAAATTTTGTTGCCTATGCCGAAACAATAATTGACGATATTACTCGAGATATCGAATTTTATGTAATCGACCAATGCGTCATGGGCCTAGAATTATTAGTGGGTCAACATTTTACGGAATAAGATGACATCCAATATAGTAGAATACCTATAGATGCATTTACAAAATTTCTCCTAATCCACGCTGTTTTACCTCAACCGAACCTGACATTAAAAAGTCTTTGGGGTTCCGCGCAGAATAATCAGTGACAGGGTTAAAGCATTTACGAGCGAAAAAAAAATTCGGATATTTTGTTGTAAAACCGGTGCCAAACATCATTTAAATGCGGTGGCTATTCCTCGTGGTAATGGTTAGGTCGAACGGTATATAAGAACTATTTTAAATTGGTCATCCACAATGGAAGCGAACACTGATGATTCTAAATGGACTCAAAATATTAAGTTAGGCCTCAATGGGGCTAACCAGGACACCTATTGACGAACAGCGATTAAATTTCTCGAAGCCCCAGTCAAATAAATCAGAAGTGTAATTAAGTTTAATAACTTGTCAAAGGCCTCAACTTCGAAAATGCACATAAATACAGCTGATCAGGCAGAAAGCATCTGCGGTGCTTTAAATGTAAACAAACGGGCCCTTATAGGCGCGATTGTCCCGAAGCCCTTATAGGGCCCTTATAGGCGCGAAGTATTTACCAGCTCGCACGTGAGACCAAAAGTGATAGAGTATAGACTATTAGGGTCGAATGCTAATGAGAAACTCTTTAAGACTACGTCGCGTCGGTAAATAAACAAAAAAATTTAATGTTTTATTGATATTTGGAGTGAATGCTCTCTTATCACGACGCAGGCTGCAGAGAATTTGTGTAAAGAAAATGCCTCTTAAAAACGATGTTGTTTTAAACACGCTCTCTGGCCCCAACATTAAGCCGAAATTTTGTTGCCATGCCGAAACAATAATTGACGATATTACTCGAGATATCGAATTTTATGTAATCGACTAATGCGTCATGGGCCTAGAATTATTAGTGGGTCAACATTTTACGGAATTAGATGACATCCAATATAGTAGAATACCTATAGATGCATTTACAAAATTTCTCCTAATCCACGGTGTTAAAGCACCTCAACCGAACCTGCCATTAAAAAGTCTTTGGGGTTCCGCGCAGAATAATCAGTGACAGGGTTAAAGCATTTACGAGCGAAAAAAAAATTCGGATATTTTGTTGTAAAACCGGTGCCAAACATCATTTAAATGCGGTGGCTATTCCTCGTGGTAATGGTCAGGTCGAACGGTATATAAGAACTATTTTAAATTGGTCATCCACAATGGAAGCGAACACTGATGATTCTAAATGGAAAATATTAAGTTAGGCCTCAATGGGACTATAGATAAAGTCATTGGCATGACACCTAGTGAGGCTTTATTAGGTTATCGAGTATATTCGCAGGGTCAGCTTAAAGCGGATGATTGCGAAATGATTAATGTTTAAGAGATTCGGTCACGCATGGAGAAATATGCACAAGGCTGCCAGGCAGATCAAAAGCATAGGGTTGATCAGAGACGACAGGTTCTGCTACAATCCACCAGCAATACCACAGGGCGGAGCCAAAAACTGCTGCCCAAGTGGAAGGGTTGTGGAGGTTCTGGATCATGACCGCGCTGAGGTAGCAGACGGGTTATGGAAGTAGCTGGAAGTAGCCGTTCCCAACTGCAGTACATTGGCGTAGACAATGGGAGGATACGGGTTCGATACTAAGGGAATACGTAGAGTCAGCGGGTGTCAGCTGTCTGGTCGAGGTCGTGGCGGTTGAGTCATCAGGTATCTGCTGTCTAGCGTGGACAACATGAGGCCATGGATCCGCTATTAATAGATAGTTGTGCAGTCACCGCTGGATGATACGTAGCAGTCATTGGATGGCGGTAAAGTATACAGAAGGGTGACGGTAAAGTATACAGAAGGGTGTAGTTACAAGGTCGATCAGGGGTACGTTGTCCCGGTTACTATCAGGATAGGGAATAAGCATGGTAAGTGAAAGGTTCTTTATCTCTGGAAGGTAGCGGCAACGGACTGCGTATTTCCTGGGGTCACTGGTGGTACAGGGCTAGCAGGGTACTAGGTGGCTAGTAGATTAAGTAGTTGGCATTAGGCTAAGTAGGGTCACTGGTGGTACAGGGCTAGCAGGGTATTAGGTGGCTAGTAGTTTAGTTAGTTAACATTAAGCTAAGTAGGGTTACTGGTGGTACAGGGCTAGCAGGGTACTAGGTGGTAGGTTTACGGACTAGGTGAGATTGTGGAAGTACCTACTTTGGACAGTTGCAGGCTACAGTTACAGGACTCGCATATGTCCACAATATTACTGTTATTACCGTTATTGTATTATTTTCATTGCATAAAAAAAATCAAATTAATGTCCGGGTTGACATATTATTGTTCTTATACAAACAATTCAGCTTTCAGTTCCTAGGAACTTCGAAGAGTGTGGACACTCTTGGGGTCAGAAATGGCCGAATGTTAGCGTCACTTTTTGAGGCGGTTTCTCTGCGGGGCGTGCAGGGATGATGATCGCTGGTTGCGCACGGCGATATACCTTCTAAATCAATAACATTTATAATTATTTAACACATTATAAATATTATTAAAGCGCTATAAATTAACTAATAAGGCGATATACCTTGACATATATACCTATACATTATCTGTAGATAAACGTTAATCGATCAACCACAAGTTACCAGCTTACTAATTGCTACTTAATATCCGATCATTCATAAACCCAAACAGTTTTAATGTCGTCACTGCTATTTTCACTATACTCTCTTACCGAGAAAATAGATGAATGATCGAAATTCTCGTGAGTAATATTTTAAACTGTAAGCCGTTATCTTAGCCTTGACCTTGAATATCTTTCCAATATTGTAAATGGTATTTATCTACTACTAGGAGAGGATTATGCAAATTGCGTGTTTATATCTACATGGAGGTGTAGGTGAGTAGGGGAGATAAGGGTAACAGCGGTCATTGGGGTACAAGTGTAAATTGATAACCTGGGATAATCTCGGCTCCACTAAGTTCTTAAACTAGGGTATCCTCATATATACCTACCATCTGGACCCCGGTACCAGCGAAAATAATTATACTACTTTTTGAACAAATCACATTTGACACACATATCAAATTTGATTGCAGAGAATTGAATAAATATGCTCAAACAAATTCGTTTGTTGTTTCTCTATTGAACATGTGACAAGTGTGTATTATAATCCCAAAATTTGGCTAAACGGTTCCTGCGTAAGTAATGTCTTTCCTAATGAACAAAAAGAGCAAAGTTTTACTTTACATTTTACAATTTTACACTACAAATATATTTTACGACGTACGTCTATACCATATATGGACCCACCCCGGCCCCCGGGCCGGATCCGGCCCTCCACCAGCAAGTATGCTTATAGACCGTGAGCTAAGCGGCAAATAATATGCCTTATAGGGTATAAAAGGTTTGAAATTTTTGAGTGAAAGAACTTTACATAGGTAGTAAATAACCGGCCGTCTGCCAGCGCCAAGTGGTCAACTTTTCGATTTACAGCCTCTCAAATTTGGGAAAAACCTTCGTGCATTTACCTCACAAGGTACATGCTTAAAATTGTACAGGCACATTTGCAAAAGTACTATTAAGTCGGAAATGTGCGGCAGACGTCTCCACCTGAACGCGTTCTTAGGGCAGACGCCCGAAAGCAAAAATCAGACGCAATTTACCTCATAAGGTACATGCATGATTTTCGGCTTAAATGAAAGCTTTTTTAATGTAGATTTGAGATAAATTTCGAAAACGCCGACAGACGGCCAACTAACAGCAGCAGACGCATCCGAATTTTCAAACTTGAAAAAAGTCATGTGTATTTTCCTCATGTGGTACATGTTTTCGATGTTCGTGGTGCATCTGGAGCACTAACACTAAGTTAAAAACGTATTACAGACCATTTTCATTAGACATATTTTTGGAACAGACGCCCCCAAAATAGGACAAAATCAGACCTAACTTACCTTATAAGGTAAGGTCAAATTAAAGCTTTTTTAATGTAGTCATAATTTTCGAAAAAACTATGAAAAATAATATGTAATGAGAAATATTCATTCTAAAATTCAGGGTTTACAAAAAACACCACAGTAAAAATATCCACACACTATAAAAATAAAAAACACAACAGTATAAAGAAAAGGCGAAGAGCTTTTGTTGGTGCGGAAGTTGATTTACAGCCGTACTACAAAAAACCTAAACTAAATCAAATTATTGCAGTCAGTTTGGATAAACTAAATGAGATTCCAAAAAATTACAAGTTTATAAAACAATATTTTTAAATGGGAAGAGTGGAAACAAATGCTAATGGAACAATATCAGACGAACAAATAAAATTTTCAGTGTCCACTGCAGGAATTTCCAGTCCCAGTATTTTAGCTAGCCATTTTAAAAATCTTGACGAACAGCGATTAAATTTCTCGAAGCCTGAGTCAAATAAATCAGAAGTACTTAAGTTTAATAACTTGACAAAGCCCTCAACTTCGAGAATGCACATAAATGCAGCTGAAAGGGCAGAAAACGGTCCGAAGTGTTTTAAATGTAAACAAACGGGCCATTATAGGCGCACTTGTCCCACTATATTTTCTAGTTCGCACGTGAGACCTAAAGCGATAGAGTATAGAAACATAAACTATTAAGGGTCGAGTGCTAACGAAATTCTTTAAAACTACGTCTGTAAATAAACAAAAAATTAAATGTTTCGTTGATTTTGGGAGAGAGTGTTCTATTATCACGACGCAGGCTGCAGATAATTTATGTGGAAAGAAAATACCTCTTAAATCTTAAAAACGATGTTGTTTTAAACACGCTCTCTGGCCCCAACATTAAGCCGAAATTTTATTGCCATGCCGAAACAATAATTGACGATATTACTCGAGATATCGAATTTTTTGTAATCGACCAATGCGTCATGGGCGTAGAATTATTAGTGGGTCAAAACTTTACAGAATTAGATGACATCCAATATAGTAGAATAGGTAATAAATTATTGTTTCCTGAAAATAATGAGGTTATGCCACTTTTGGACTAACAAATGCGCCGGCAGTTTTTCAGCGAATGCTTAATACTGCTCTCGGACAATTACGTTTTATTAAAATATTAGTATATCTAAACGACATACTGATTCCTAGTGAAACCTTTGATCAATCCTTTGTGATATTACGAGAAGTCCTAGAAATTTTGAAATGACGGGGGCTTACACTAAATTTAAAAAAATGTTACTTTGTAAAAACAAAAATTATTCAGGAAATAAAAAACAAATTTTAGAAAGTGGAGACATGGCCGTGGCACAAGTAAAGTTTAATGAATATGCTCTGAAAGGCGGGAAGGTGTATAAGATTACGAGCAAAGGACTAAGATGGGTGGTGCTCAAGCAAGCCAAGTTTCAAATTTTAAGAATGCCGCATGACGATGTGGGTCACTTTGCCTACGAAAAGACGTATGACTTGGTATTAGCAAAATAATGGTTTCCACGTATGCGACATTTCATTAAAAAAATACGTGAGAAATTGTATTAATTGTTTATTCTACAAAATGCCAGGGACGAAAACGCAAGGTTTTCTACACCCCATACCAAAAATTCCGGTACCCTTTCACACTGTTCACATTGACCACTTGGGTCCGTTCATAAAATCCAAGATTGGTAACACGCACGTTTTTGTTGTCATATATGCATTTACAAAATTTATACTAATCCACCCTGTTAAAAACACCGCAACCGAACCTGCCATTAAATGCCTTAACGACATGATAAAATTCTTTGGGGTTCCACGCAGAATAATCAGTGACAGGGGTAAAGCATTTACTAGCGAAAAATTTTGAATGTTTTGTTGTAAAACCGGTACCAAACTTCATTTAAATGCGGTGGCTATTCCTCGTGGTAATGGTCAGGTCGAACGGTATAACAGAACTATTTTAAATTCGTTATCCACAATGGGGGCGAACACTGATGTTTCAAAATGGGACCAAAATATTCAGTTAGGCCTCAATAGGACTATAGATAAAGTCATTGGCGTGACACCTAGTGAGGCTTTATTAGGTTATCGAATATATTCGCAGGGTCAGCTTGAAGCGGATGAGCGGGAGAAATATGCATAAGGCTGCCAGGCAAATTAAAAGCATAGGGTTGAACAGAGACGACAGGTTCTGCTATAAGCCACCAGCAATACCACAGGGCTGAGCCAAAAACTGCTGCCGAAGTGGAAGGGTTGTGGAAGTTCTGCATCATGACCGCGCTGAGGTAGCAGACGGATTGTGGAAGTTCTGGATCATGACCTCGCCGAGGTAACAGACATAGATGGGAGTAGCCGTTCCCAACTGCAATACATTGGCGTGGACAATGGGAGGATACGGGTTCTAAGGGTACGGGTACTAAGGGAATACGTGGAGTCAGAGGGTGTCAGCTGTCTGGTCGTGGTCGTGGCGGTGGAGTCATCAGGTATCTGCTGTCTGGTGTGGACAACATGAGGCCATGGATCCACTATGAAGACTAGCAGAAGAGCTAGGTCTAGCGGAAATGCTAGGGCAAGGAAGGGTTGCGAGTCCCTCCTTGGTCAGGGGTAATGTCTGATTTGGTCTTGATGGAGGTAAGAAAGCAATTAACGTAGGCAGTATGTATCTATCTGCTGAAGGGCTGCCTTACTTCCTGGATACAAGCGGGATTGGTCTTGATGGAGGTAAGAAAGCAATTAACGTAGGCAGTATGTATCTATCTGCTGCTGAAGGGCTGCCTTACTTCCTGGATACAAGCGGTCCGGAATCGGATATTACTTTCCTGGGGTCACTGTGTGGTACAGGGCTAGCAAGGTATCTAGTGACCATTAGGTTAACATTTGATTTTAAGTTGTATATAAAACCTATATTCCAAGTTGAAATATATTACTTAATAAACTTGGCGCCAAGTTCATTTAATTTAGGTTAGGTATCCTTAGGTGGACAGCTGATAGGAAAGGAGCGGCTGATATTTTTACCAATTGCACTCATATACGATTAATTAAAGGTCATAACTTAACGCTAAAATATTATTTCGCATTTCAGTTTACTTGAGAAAATGCAAGAGTGAGGACACTCTTGGGGTCAGGAAAGGCCGACTGTTAGCAACGAGGAATCGAGCGCATACTTGGCTCACGGTGTATGGTGTCGCCGGGATAGACGCTAGGGGAGGTGGGCAAGGGATGCTGGAACGGTGCGGTCTCGGGGAAGCGAGGCGACAACCGGAGAGGGTACTCATTCGATTCTCAGCTTGCACATGTGGTGTATTAATTAATATACGGCTGCCCAATAAATTGTTATTTTGTGGAACTCTTATTTTATTTCAATTCGATTTAATTTGCTTACAATATATATATATATATATATATATATATATATATATATATATATATATATATATATATATATATATATATATATATATATATATATATATATATATATATATATATATATATATATATATATATATATATATATATATATATATATATATATATATATATATATATATATATATATATATATATAATAATAATATATATATATATATATATATATATATATATATATATATATATAGTCTGGAAAATGGAGGGTTTTCAGTAAGACGCACAAAAAAGAATTTAACACACATGTTTGAAAGTCTAAATCTTACTAAGAAAGAAGATGTATCAAATAGTACTAGAGCACATGTTGTAGAAAGACAATACGGCTTTGGAACAACTAATTAATCAAATACAAAACAATATAAATCCTTTGAGGACGATTTGGAAATGATTTGAGGAAACAATTAACACTTTAACTGCCATGTGTATCTCTTAGCATACACACAAGGTGGGGTCCAAATCGCCGCGTGTATATTATGGTATACGCAGTCGAATACGCACATTTCGCGATGTGTATTCTACAGTAGCACACTTTACATGCTTTTCTTATGGGATATTGGTTGGCATGGCGTAAGGCAATCTGAAAATTATCTTGGCCCCCACTTTTACTAAAATCTTAATTTTGTATTCATTATCGAATTAAAATGGATCATTTTATTATGAAAATAAAACCAAAACGACAATTTTGGAAAGCATAAGCTTTAACCATAAGCTTTATTATTAAGAAAAATAAAAATATTATACGAAATTACAAAAATATTCAAATTTATAGGTAACGCAGCTATTTTTTTTGCAATATATTGTGTTTTTCAAAAAAGCATTCTAAACAAAGAAATTTTACTACACATAACTGGCATTTAGTCGTGACCTGTTTCGTTTTGCTTATTGCGTATTGACGGCCTTGCGTATTGACGGCTTTGCGTATTGACGGCGTATTGCTTATTGCATATTTCCGTATACACGTGGCGTAGAAACATTTTCTTCACCTCCATGCCACGTGTATATTTTTTGTACACTAGGCAAAAAGGCATAAAATTAACAAAGTCAAAGAAACTGAATGTAACATGCGGCAATAATATACACGCGGCGATTTGGACCCCACCTTGTGTGTATGCTAAGAGATACACATGGCAGTTAAAGTGTTAATTGTTTCCTCAAATCGTTTCCAAATCGTCCTCAAAGGATTTATATTGTTTTGTATTTGATTAATTAGTTGTTCCAAAGCCGTATTGTCTTTCTCTACAACATGTGCTCTAGTACTATTTGATACATCTTCTTTCTTAGTAAGATTTAGACTTTCAAACATGTGTGTTAAATTCTTTTTTGTGCGTCTTACTGAAAACCCTCCATTTTCCAGACTATATATATATATATATATATATATATATATATATATATATATATATATATATATATATATATATATATATATATATATATATATTGTAGTCACAAAATTAGTATTTTAAAAACATTACTGAAAAAAAGTATCACGGCGTCAGAGGATCTTCATCTGAATTCGGCATGCCAGTCAAAGTGTTAAGAAACAAGTTATATCTACCTTTGCTTCAGAAAATAGAAGTAAAATTAAGAAGAGCGACGGAAAAATAGCAGTTAGGGTAGGTTAAGTTAGGTTCGAACGTGATATGATGGGTAGATTTTAGCATTATCGCTAGAGAACAAAATTGATATTATGATAAATTGATATTATATTATGTATTCTCTTTCCCGTTAACACCCGCCCCATTGTCGTTGTGTCATATTGATGGAAGCATTAATAAAACAGATAAGTCGAGCCTTTTTAAACTGCTGGAAAAAGAAGTCACATCAAATGTACCAAATCAAGTTGACTGTACAATAATTGATGGTTTCTTTTTGTTACACATGCTAGGCGATACTCCACAAACATTTGGTAAATTAGGAGAACAAATATTAAAAAAGGTTTGTCAACACAAAGGAAACACAATCCATCTCGCTTTTGATAAGTTTCTTACTCCATCAATTAAAGATTTAGAGCGTGATAAACGAGCAAGTATTTTTGAGAGATGTACTGAATTTTTGATTCAAGGTCCCGAACAACGACGACCATCCGATTTGACGAAAGCTCTTCGAAATGATAATTTCAAGATATCGTTAGTAAAATTTCTCTGCGAATTATGGAACAGTGATTTGTTTACAGAAATATTAAACATAAAAATTCTATATGTAAATTGCGAAGATATTTGCTTTAAATTTACTTGCGCAAATGGACATATACAGCGAGAAACTAGCAATGCCATGAGCTGCAGCCACGAAGAGGCAGATAGTCGTATTGTTTGTCACTTGTCAAAGATTCAGGAAAACAGGAATGTAATAATTCGAGCCTCTGACACGGATATTTTAGTAATTCTTTTGGGAAGTATACATAAAATTTCCGAAAACGTACATGTATGGATGGAAGTTGGAACTATTTCCAAAAATACTTGTAGCCCTGGGACCTACTTTATGTAAGGCACTACCAGCCTTTCATTGTTTAACAGGGTGTGACTATACTGCGGCGTTTTCAAGAAAGGGCAAATTAAAACAAATTGCACTGCTGAGAAAAGACGATAACGCTCAACAAATATTTAGTACCTACATTTGGCGAGAGTGAAAAGCTCTCCAGTGAGCAGACGGCATGCGTGGAAAATTTTATTTTATGTATGGAAAGCCTAATCTGGGAAACGTAAATGAAGCTAGATTTGATCTATTTATTTCAAACTGTAGTCCGAAGGCAAGTAATACTCCATTTGATAAATTGAAAAAATTCGACGGTAGTATGTTACCGCCATGTAGTGATGTACTTCTTTCGAAGATGAAAAGAATCAATCAAATTTGTGCTGTCTGGAACTACGCAACCGAGAAGGAACCGAAATTCTACAACCGAAAATGGTAGCCTAAGTAAGTCGGTGAGCTTAAGTATTATTAGGTACTTGTTTGATTTGTTGTAGTAAATTATATTTTGTTTGTTTGTTTTATTTTGCCATATACCTATGCATATGCATATTTAGTTTGGCTAATAGGTATTACGTCTTATGTATTATATTGCTGTTTTGTATTATTTTACTTCTACTTATATTGTATATTTTAATTATTACTTGTACTGCTTTTATTCCTGTAATTGGGTTTTTCCTGTTAGAATAAATAAATATTATTATTTTTTTTGTGGTGCTGGTAAGTCCCCTCTCGCCTCCGACTAGTCCAGAGAGTCCCTCCCACTCCCCACGTCCGCGGGGTAAGCGGTCATTGAGGTCGCAATTCATGTGTCCTGAGTAGACGCAACGAGCCAAGTATGACGGCCTTCTGCATCTTCCCAGCGATGACTTCTGCCGATTGACGGCATGCTGGGATGGTTCTTAATTCTGAGAGCAATGATTGTCGCATACCTCCGAGAGAGCCAATAATAAGAACCACTATTTTAACAGAGTAACCCGGCTACAGCCTGCGGAGTTCAGAAGAGTAAATCTCAAGCTGACAGCAAATGCATAGTGGTCTCTGGGGCCTGACGACATGCTCTGCAGCTGACGTCAGGCACTTCTATACTCATCACACGGCTTCGGTAGACCAGGGTGTTTAATCTTGGCAAGCTATTATAAAACCTTCGGTCTCTGACTTCAGCCCAGCTGACCTCAAAAAGCTAAGGCTTTTGGGATAAGCCTAAGTCTTCTATATTTCTATAGTAGACTCCGTGCAATGGCTTATCCCTGTGCTGCTGAAAGCGAAGTGTATTTCCAGCAGCCCGAAGGTGGGCTTTCAACCGAGCAGGGTCCAACTCGGTGACAGGGTTTGGATTATTCTGCTCGGTGTCGAAGTCGAGACATAGGCTATTAGCTGCTCTTTGTGCTACCCTATATATAAGAGCTGCTACGCCAGCTCCTTCATGGGCTTTGACAATGAGGAGTAGGGGAGCCGAACTCCTGATAATTTTACAGGCTGTGATAATTTTACAGGCTGTTATTATTATTATTATTATTGATTTAGTTAATATAAAATTATCGTATATTTATCGTACTTGCCATCTCGTGGTATGTAAGGGTACTCGTATAATGTCAAAGCGCAGTATATTACAGAGAACTATATTTAGTAGGAAGCTTTTCTATATGCATTTATGACTTTGGTCCATTTGATTATCTTGAACTTATTTAAGAAAATAACGTTTTCTAGTTAAATGTGTATTAGTTTTATTAGTAAGAAGAAATAAATCAAAAATTGCACACTAATAATTGCATTTAAAAAAATATATAAACAATATAACTGTACAACCAATACCATAAATACATCAGGTATTTACAATACCAATACATCAGGTATTGGTATTGAATATTTACCCATACGTGTGGTCAGAAAATGCGCTAGTTAGGTATAGTTATGCATTTGAAATATCATGGTCACAGAACGTGGAAGTTGAACCCCTATAAAGATCTATGAGTCTATGGTTCTATGGCTAAGATAAAAACTAGACTACCAAAGTAGAGATGAGATGACTCGTGAGTTCGTTTCAGCTTATGATCATATACGAATATTCCGGTTTATATAATCCAATAAGCTGCAAAATGCGTTTCTTTGCTTTCTTTGTCAAAACTATTTGTGTAATATATAAATAAAAGCAACACGAATTTATTCTCAATGAAAAGGCGATGTGAACGTGTTCACTACTCTGACACATGCAAACCATTCATCTGTTATTGTTCCCATCCGTTACTTTGCTTTACAAGCAGTTTATTATTAAGTGAACTTTTCGCACATATATCTATGTTAAAGTTTACGTCGTATATTTTACATAGAATTGTTATCGTTGGCTCTGATATATAGTAAAGGATACAAATTAAAAACGACCTTCACCCACCGGTTTAACGGATAAAAAGTATTTTATATTAATTTTAATATGTAATAAAATTTATCACGAGTGGGTTGGCTAAAAAATTCCAGGCAAGACCATGATTAATTATACATTCAAAAATAAATTTTCACTCAAAATGATAACACTCGAGATAGTTTCCACAAACACCAAAACACTTTTACATTGCTCGACGCGTGTTTCGCCAACCAAGATGGCATCATCCGGAGCCTATTAAAACTAATCTTAAACTACAAAATCTAAAACACTCGCCCGACGCGCGTTTCGCCAACCAAGTTGGCATCATCCAGAGACGATTAAAACTAATCTTAAACTAAAAATCTACCCTATTTATACTATTTATGGTGAAATCATTAGTCACGCTTCAATGATTAGTTGCTAAGCAACGCGTAAAGCGGGCTGTACGGTATAGGTTCCTTGTCGCTATGCATACTACATTTACATTTTACAATTTCTATGCTCTCAAATGCATCCAACTGTCTATTATTGGTCACTTTGCAAACTAATCTTAAATTACTAATATCTATTCCATGATTGTTGTCAAAAGCATGTTGTGCAACATTGGACTTAGCTGTTCTTCCATATTTTAGATGAGCCATATGCTCTTTAAATCTGGTGTTAATTGATCGTCTCGTTTGTCCAACATATTTTCGATCACAATCATTACAACTAATTTCGTAAATCCCAGACCATTCATTTGGAACAATTTTATCCTTTGGATTATCCAAAAGTTGTTGTAATTTATTACTCGATGAATTAATCGCTGTTATACCCACGTTTTTGAAGACCTTACTCAAACCACGAGTAAACCGGGGTTCGTACGGGATGGATATATATTTTGGAGTCTCTATATCCTTTTGAAAGGTCGTAGAATTACGAAGTGTGTCCTTAAATTTACGCTTCCTAATTAGTTTTTCAACTATATCTCTCGGATAACCATTACTCACAGCTATATCTTTAATTATTACTTTTTCTTTTTCAAACCTCTCATTACTGAGAGGGAAACTTAGTAAACGATGGACAAGAAAATTAAAACTTGCCATTTTATGTTGATAGCAGGAGTCATTAGAGATATATCTGATCGTACTGGTATCTTTTCTATATATATATATATATATATATATATATATATATATATATATATATATATATATATATATATATATATATATATATATATATCAAATTCTAACCTATTTAATTATTTAGTTTTCCATTATTTCCTAGTTCATATGTAAACTTTACAGAAGTGAAACGACTATTTAATTTCAAGATAGTCCAAGGTCTGTCGAATTGGTACACTAGGAAATAATGAAAAACATCAAAGGATCTCAAAATTTCACCCTCTTGCAATTGAATATTCTTGACCTTATCAATGAAATCATTCGAATTTTTAACTGAAAAACTAGGCTGTGCAATGGGCTAACTTTCAAATTCCTTAGTCAACCATTTTGATAAGTGGTAAGTCGGAGATCCAATAGACGATACTATTGGACGCACCGACTTCCCTGACTTATGAATTTTTGGTAGACAATACAATCTAGGTACAGTAGGGTTAGACACATGTAACCCATTCTTAAGAGGTGGAGTAATAAGGTTGTTACATGATTTGAGGACATTTTTTATTTCAGTGGTCATTCTTGGTAAAGGGTTTCTAGTAAGTTCTTTATAAGGACCATTACTAATTAGGTTGTTTACCCGTTCATAATAGTCCTCTTTATCTAAAATAACAACTTTATTACCTTTATCTGCTTTTAAATAAAAACAGTCTTTTTCGCGCAATGTTTTGATAGTCTTTCTAGGATTCTCTGAGCATGACTTTCTAATGTCTACATTATTCATTATATTTTTAGAAATTTGGTTGCTGCAAGCCACTCTGACGAGACCCTTGGATGAATCAGGCAGATATTGAATTGAACTTTCAATCCCTGCCACGACATCATCCAAAATCTTATCAGAAGCGGCTACAGTAAAGTTTAAATCCTTGTTTAGAAGGTCAAGTTCTTCTTTATCAAAATAGTGTGACGAGTGATTTTCCACAATGTTAACGACCTTCCGAGGAACATTTTTTGGTACATTAGTAGTCAATTTTTAGTCAGTAGTCAAGTTTCATTCAAGTTAAAATTCCAAATTGTTCGAATATTTCAAATAAGGTTGCTTTATTTGCAAAACAAAAATGGCTGGATTTAGAAATCAATTATATGTACAGTAAACGGAGTATGCTTGAAATACAAGCATATGATCTTTACAAGAAGCTTACTTTTAAGTTAAATAATTTAGATTATGAACAATGGTGCGAATTTCAGAGGAACATGTTTTTATCAATCAACGCGAAATTTATCAAAAAAATGTCTTCACAAAATAAAAAATTTAAAAAATTGACTACTAATGTACCAGAAAATGTTCCTCGGAAGGTCGTTAACATTGTGGAAAATCACTCGTCACACTCTTTTGATAAAGAAGAACTTGACCTTCTAAACAAGGGTTTAAACTTTGCTGTAGCCCCTTCTGATAAGATTTTGGATGATATCGTGGCAGGGATTGAAAGTTCAATTAAATATCTGCCTGATTCATTCAAGGGTCTCGTCAGAGTGGCTTGCAGGAATCAAATTTCTAAAAATATAATTAATAACGTAGATAATAGAAAGTCATGCTCAAAGTGTCATAAAAAGATTATCAAAAGGTTGCGCGAGAAAGACTGTTCTTATTTAAAAGCAGATAAAGGTAATAAGGTTCTCTTATGAACGGGTAAACAACCTAATTAGTAATGGTCCTTATAAATAACTTACTAGAAACCCTTTACCAAGAATGACCACTCAAATAAAAAATGTCTTCAAATCATGTAAGAACCTTATTACTCCATATGATATGAACAGGTTTCATGTATCTAACCCTACCGTACCTAGATTGTATTGTTTACCAAACATTCATAAGTCTGTGTGTCCAATAGTATCGTCTATTGGATCTCCGAGCTACCACTTATCAAAATGGTTGGCTAAGGAATTTGAAAGTTTGCCCATTGCACAGCCTAGTTTTTCTGTTAAAAAATCCAATGATTTCATTGATAAGGTCAAGAATATTCAATTACAAGAGGGTGAAATTTTTTCCTTTGATGTTTGTTCAGGATTTACTCGAATTAAACAACTATAGAAAAGAAGTAATAGAAGAATATGTAAACCTTACAAAACTTTGTATGAAACAAAAGTGCTTCCGTTTCAATGACAAGTTCTATAAACAACATGAATGATCGTCTCGTTTGTCCAACATATTTTCGATCACAATCATTACAACTAATTTCGTAAATCCCAGACCTTTCATTTGGAACAATTATATCCTTTGGATTGTCTAAAAGTTGTTGTACTTTGTTGCTCGACGAATGAATCGCTGTTATACCCACGTTTTTGAAAACCTTACTCAAACCACGAGTAAACCGGGGTTCGTACGGGATGGATACATACTTTGGAGCCTCTATATCCTTTTGAAAGGTCGTAGAATTACGAAGTGTGTCTAAAAGTTGTTGTAATTTGTTGCTCGACGAATGAATCGCTGTTATACCCACGTTTTTGAAAACCTTACTCAAACCACGAGTAAACCGGGATTCGTACGGGATGGATACATATTTTGGAGCCTCTATATCCTTTTGAAAGGTCGTAGAATTACGAAGTGTGTCCTTAAATTTACGCTTCCTAATTAGTTTTTCAACTATATCTCTAGGATAACCATTACTCACAGCTATATCTTCAATTAATACTTTTTCTTTTCCAAACCTCTCATTACTGAGAGGGAAACTTAGTAAACGATGGACAAGAAAATTAAAATTTGCCATTTTATGTTGATAGCAGTGGTGAGAGTCATTAGGGATATATCTGCTCGTACTCGTATCTTTTCTATATAATGGAGGTGGAGTAATAAGGTAATAAGTAACAACCTTATTACTCCACCTGTTAAGAATGGGTTACGTGTGTCTAACCCTACTGTACCTAGATTGTATTGTCTACCAAAAATTCATAAGCCAGGGAAGTCGGTGCGTCCAATAGTATCGTCTATTGGATCTCCGACTTACCACTGATCAAAATGGTTGACTAAGGAATTTGAAAGTTTGCCCATTACACAGCCTAGTTTTTCAGTTAAAAATTCGAATGATTTCATTGATAAGGTCAAGAATATTCAATTGCAAGAGGGTGAAATTTTGATTTCCTTTGATGGTTGTTCATTATTTCC
This sequence comes from Tetropium fuscum, assembly GCA_964058915.1. Lineage (NCBI taxonomy): Eukaryota > Metazoa > Arthropoda > Insecta > Coleoptera > Cerambycidae > Tetropium > Tetropium fuscum. The sequence goes on from CAXKVY010018498.1 coordinate 599,687, forward strand.
TAGTGTACCAATTCCACAGACCTTGGACTATCTTGAGAATTTACTCGAATTAAACAACTATAGAAAAGAAGTAATAGAAGAATATATAAACCTTACAAAACTTTGTATGAAACAAAATTGCTTCCGTTTCAATGACAAGTTTTATGAACAACATGAATGAACCGCAATGGGTAACTGTTTATTGCCTTTCATTGTTAATGTCTTCATGAGTCGATTTGAAACTGAAGCAAAAGAAGAATTCGAGTATTTTCCTAGGATTTGGCTTAGGTATGTGGATGACGTTTTTGCTGTGTTTGACACTAAGATTGCGGATGTAGAAAACTTCATTTCCAAATTAAATAGTCGTTTGACTTCTGTAAAGTTTACTAGGAAATAATGAAAAACTTTTTAGATTGAAAAATGAAAAACCATTTTTAGATGTATTAGTAATTAAAAATAGTGACAATAGGTTAGAATTTGATATAATTATATAGAAAAGATACCAGTACGATCAGATATATCCCTAATGACTCTCACCACTGCTATCAACATAAAATGGCAAGTTTTAATTTTCTTGTCCATCGTTTACTAAGTTTCCCTCTCAGTAATGAGAGGTTTGGAAAAGAAAAAGTATTAATTAAAGATATAGCTGTGAGTAATGGTTATCCGAGAGATATAGTTGAAAAACTAATTAGGAAGCGTAAATTTAAGGACACACTTCGTAATTCTACGACCTTTCAAAAGGATATAGAGGCTCCAAAATATGTATCCATCCCGTACGAATCCCGGTTTACTCGTGGTTTGAGTAAGGTTTTTAAAAACGTGGGTATAACAGCGATTCATTCGTCGAGCAACAAATTACAACAACTTTTAGACAATCCAAAGGATAAAATTGTTCCAAATGAAAGGTCTGTAGTATACATCGTCTTAGACTGCATTGATTACAACTGAAATTATAAATGACCATGGTAAAATCATATATAAATACATACATAATATAACACTGGTTTACGTTTCAGGTTTTTTTGAATTTGTCGATGGTAAAACAGAAGTGAATAAGATCGATAACATCGAAGCTATTGCAATTGTAAAACAACATAAAATTACATATACTATTTTACCGTAGTACGAATGGAAAGAATCTGTTACCTCCAGCGATACATGGGGATAAGGTGGGTGTTTTGTGGTGGTTTTAGTAAACAGAGGTTTCAAGGTAATAGTATAGGTTTCATGGTTATAGCCAAGGTTTTTAAGGATATTGTTTGTGCACAATTTGTACGTGGTTCAACAGATTTTACATACCAAATATCACCAGAAGACGACTCATTAACTACAAAAAATACATTAAAGAGAAAAGCAAAATTGTTAATGTCCTTGTGCCTAAAATGCCTGCAAGTAGAAAGCGGTTCTGCTGGGTCGAGCTTCCTGAATATGAAACTTCAACTGATATAATTGACGAAGGTCTTTAGTCTGTCTTTAGTTAAGAGAGAATGCATTTGTATTTGGTTAAGAGTGAATATATTTTGTTTTTTACTTTACATTCCATAAATACATCGTCTTGTTAAAGATATTGCTGTTTTATTTCCATGGTAAAACTGTTTAACAATTATATAAAACAATGCAAAATAGTGTATGCTACTTCACCAGTACATTATCAAAAAAAGTGCAAAAAGTGATTTTTCTCAAAACTTGCCTTTGCATTCAAGATTTTCACCTTGATGGTTTTGTTAATCGCCAAAATTGCCGCTTTGGGGGTTCTGAGAACCCACGTGTGATTGTCGAAAAACAGATGCATCCACAACGCGTCACTGTTTGGTGTGGATTTTGAGCTGGAGGCATAATTGGACCATATTTTTTTGAAAATGAGGCTGGTCAAGCAGTGACTGTTACTGGTGCTCGATATCGCGACATGATAACACAGTTCTTTCTGCCGAAATTGGATGATATTGATGTGGCCAATATGTGGTTTCAACAAGACGGTGCCACGTATAGGGCAGACAAATTGAATCTTGATATTAAGTTTGGTCTGCGAAGTTTTAATGGCGAAAATTTTTAAAATTTTCAAGGTCACTTCGAAATTTACACAAAATTACAGGGTTTCACAAGAATGATTTTTGGAATTTGATCTTTTGGAAAAAATAATATTTATTCACGAATTACTGATGGCATAAACAAATTGGAATAAACAAAGTATATTTTATTAGATTGTTAAATATTTCTTAAAAACCAATATTTCGTTGTTCACATCGCAAAAAACAACAAAATGCAAATATTACTAATAGGATAAGAAATATTTAAATATGTAGGGTAAGTAGTTACCTAATAAAATCACGTCAATCACGACCGACAAGATGAAAAGCCGAAAAATCGGGCGAAAAACTAAATCCACATACTCTACCGGGTATTGTATTTTGTATCTGCACAATATAACTGTGATCTAAACTGAAAACAGTGAAATCTTAATCATTAATCATGCGACTTCGTTACACCAATCACCAATTAGGGGTGAAGGGCGCGAATCGTGGACGTTACATCACTCGAACCGCGCCGGACACATAGGAGCATGCCCATCGATGGACATGCCTCACGGGCATGCCCATCGAAAAGGTTACCGATGGGCATGCCCGTGAGCATAATATACAAAATAATATATGAAAAAAGAAGTTGCCCGTTTTAATTAAAAATCAAAAAATATATTTCCCACTACTTGATTGATGGGGTATCGTTACGTATTAGTTTTATTACTTGTTAGATTAGAGATTAGCTATTACTAGATACATATGAATTATATAAAAATCATAGCTGAAAAGCTAAAGAATGAAGCGAGATATTATTTTCGTATTATAGGATAGGCAAAATAGTTAGTTTTCTACACACTTAACCTATAGATTAGTAATAACATAATTTTATAGTTTTTGAAATTTCATGTTCTATGTGAATGTATATTATTATCAACAATAATAATAAGATATATAGTAATTAAAATCAATTCGAAAAATTAGATTTTCTGTTAACACAGTCATTGATTTTTTTCAAAAGATTCAATCTTGCGACAAACTTTTTTGAGATACGACCATCTGAATGGATAAACAATGAAATTTGAAAGTTATTAATGATCGTGCAATCACAGATCGTGCAATCAACAACTGATCACAGATTTTAGATGTAAATTTACTAAAGATGAAAATCAGCTTCAATACATTTTGCAAATTGTTACTGATCATCGTAAAAAAGATCTTGAGAATGTAAGGGAACGCTCGTAAAAACTGTGTGTACTGTACATTAAATGGGGTTTAAGTTTATAAATAAAAAATAGTAAAAAAAAACAATATTCACGGATATTCATTTCAAAAATCAATATAAACATTGAAATTTTTAATTATGATCTTTATATAAGATCATTTTACACTTAAAATAATTATTAGTTATAAAACGACACTAATATCGTCGTTGGCACGGTAATAGCTGCTATGTGAATTTTTTTCACTGTTTGGTTTAACACGGTTCTGTAATCGCTGCAACGTGTTCTATAAACTGGAATAAATGCTATGTTGAAAGAATAAACAGAAATTTATAAAATTTTATTCGTAATATCTGGCATGTATTTATATGGCAGAAAAATATCTGCTATGTGCGAGTTATACACATGGCAGTTATTGCATGTTAATATTAATATACTCCCCCCCCTCTAAGTCTTGTACATAGCAGATATTGACCTAACCACGGACCTAATATACTACGTAATGAACCACAGTGAATCCAGTGTTGTGATAATAATAATAAATTATATTATTAATAATAATGTGCTCTCGTGGTGGAAAATTAATGGTGCAACTGGTTCAGATGACTGAAAACAAGTGTGGTATGTATGGTATCCATCACCAGATAAAATGAGACTAGTTATATAGAGAATGGAAATGAAAATAGCTATATAGAGACTGAAAATGAAAGAGAAAAAGACGATGAAGGTGGCATTTGGGAAGAGAATAATGGTGTGTTATTGGAAATACGTGGAAATGAGACTGTTAACGCAGAAAATGGAGGAAACAACTTAAAAGAAACTACAAGAAACTTAAGCGAATTTAGTGAGAATGAATTAAAACGAATTAAATGAAAACAAAAAAAAGACCGAAAAATTTTAGGGAAATATCAAAGTTGAAAAGGCCTCGAGGAAAACAATACACCGGATATACACGATAATCTACTGGTAAAGTGAAACAAAACCAGATTCGGAAAAAAAGGGCAATAAAAAGCAGATGCCATCACATCTAATCAAGTAACAAGTAGAACCTTTATGTGTTCTTCTGTGACAGAACAAAACCGTGAAAGGTTGTTTAAATTCTTCTGGGATTTGCCTAATTGGGATGCTAGACAGGCTTATATCAGAGGACTGGTTACTTCCAGAAAACCCCAACGAAGAAGAAAAACTACTTGTGAAGTATTAGCAAAAAAGAAAGAAAGTCATGATTGTCATTCCTTTAGAAAATGGAGAACGGGTATGTAAAACAATGCTCCTAAATACACTGGATCTTGGCAGGGATACCTTCTTACGTTGGTGTAAAAATGCATTGACGGATAACACTAACTTAAGTGAAAAAGAAAATGACGAGGTAACAGATCGATTGCGTACGGATAAATTTAGGAATAATATGAAAAATAAAGATGGTGCACGAGAATGGCTGGAGCAGTTACTCAAAGTTACCAGTCACTACTGTCGCAGTTTCTCGAAAAAAGCCTATGTGGAATCTGTGTTTATATCAACATTGCACATGTACCTACCATGTTTATGAAAGATATTGCGAAGATCAGAATTTGAGTTACATAATTTAGAAAAATTTTAGGAGAAGGAAACATTGCAATACATAAGCCTAGAAAAGACCAGTGTGATACCTGTTGCGGATGGAAATCTGGTAATGTTTCAGAACAGTTATATTCTGAACACGTTGAAAAAAAGGAAGCTGCTAAAGCGAAAATTGAAGCAAAGGAATCGGCAGATGAGGAAAAACTGGTGGTTACTATGGATTTGCAGAGTGTTTTGTTGGCCCCTAAACTAGAGGTCTATCAATCTACTACAAACAAAAGCTGCAAATCCAAAATTTCACTGTTTATTCTCTTAATGACGGAAATGTGGATTTATACGTTTGGCATGAGAGTAATGGCGGTGTGACTTCAAATGAGTTTACAAGTTGTATTGTAGATTATATCAGAGCAACTATTCAAGACAGAAATTATGCACATGTAGTACTAATTTTTGATGGCTGTGGTTATCAGAATCGTAACAAAGTATTGTCTAGTGCCTTGTTAAATCTCGCTCAGCAGTTGCAAATTATAATAGAACAGTTGATATTGGAACGTGGTCATACTATGATGGAGGCGGATTCAGTCCATTCCTCATTAGAGGCACATTTTAAGCCACCAATGTTTGCCCCCAGTTACTACATTGTCAGAATGAGGCAAGCTAGACTTCAGCACCCTTATAACGTCCACAATATTGACTTTACATTATGGCAAGTATTATGCCAAATCGAATAAATAATACCCCTTCGGGGTATACTATATTTGCCGTCAGGAAAAATGCCGTATAAGATCCGTCATACAGATGAATGGACTGATTTTACTGAAGGGCGTACTAGCCATAAAGGTAGAAAAGACAACCTACATAGCATTCTAAAGCCTCTATATATACGACCGATAAAAATTAAAAAACAAAAATACAGCACCTGCAAGAATTAAAAGTCGTAATGGAAAGAGATTATCACCCCTTTTATGATGGACTGCCACACTAGGCCCCATATTTAACTAACTTTGGTATATCTTTTATTGTAGGTATTTCTATTTCTATTTTCTCTGTAACTCTATGTTGAATTTATAAGAAAAAACCTTGTGTTGATCCTGGTGTTAGAAAATAAACAATTTTAAACATTTCATATATATTTTTATTACTTTTTATTTCATATTTATATTTATTACTGCACTTGAATTTCTAAATTTAGGTAAGTACATAAAAAATTAGGGTAATAATAATAATTAATAAAGTACACAATTAGTAACCAAAGCATTTTTTATACGTAATATCTGTTAACTGAAAATAAAAAACAGCATTATCTGCCATGTGCACTACCAATCGAAAAAATTAAATAATTATAAATATTGAATATTGTTGAATTCTCAAGTAACAACTAACTTATGTAATCAAATATATCATAATTTAATAACTAATTAGTTTTGAGTTGATCGCAATTTTCTAATTATAATGAAGTTTTATTCTTATTGTGAAAATTTTATAATTTTTACGTAGCAGCTATTACCGTGCCAACGACGATATATTGTTTTTAATTTAAAATGTTTATTGACACCTGTCATTTATGTCAAAACACCGACATTTATTTCGAAATATCGAAAAAATTGACAGTTGCCATTTAGCAAAAATTACATAATTTTTTTACGAAGAAATTATACTATATTTTGTATTTAAATATAAAAAAGTTTTATTTGTCAAAATATGAATTTCTATTGACAGCTTTTATGACAGCTTAGTCTTCGGATGAAAATGTCTCCTCCGGACAATGAAAAATCGACAAATGGCCCAGACGAAAGTTGTTTGGTTTGAAGGGGGACATTTGTTGTCCTTAACCCCTTTGACCTTGGGTCAAGGGTTCAAGGTCATTCAAGGTCAACTTTGTTTCTTTAAATGCAACCCCCCATTTTTTACATTGGAAATCGATTGTACGTAAAAAAACATGAAACTTTTGTCCGAACAATTTTTTTCCGAAACGCACATGTCCCGGAATAATTCAGTTACCAAGATTTGAATTTTCAAATTTTCTTGTTCTTTTTAATGGCGAATCGTAAGCTTATTCAAAGAACCATAGAAGACACAAAGTCTGCAGAATATTTCAGGGAATCAATTACCATTCTTAATTAATTGATTAATTATTCAAAAATAATTAAAATTAATTAATTAATTAATTAAAATTAATTAATTTCGAATAATTAATTAATCAATTAATTAAGAATGGTAATGAAAGAAACAAGAAAATTTGAAAATAAATTTTGGTAACTGAATTATTCCGGGACATGTGGAACATGTGCAAAAATTGTTCGGACAAAAGTTTCATGTTTTTTTACATACAATCGATTGCCAATGTAAAAAATGGGGGTTGCATTTAAAGAATCAAAGTTGACCTTGAACCCTTGATCCAAGGTCAAAGAGGTTAAGGTCAACAAACGTCCCCCTTCAAACCAAACAACTTTCGTCTGGGCCATTTGTCGATTTTTCATTGTCCGGAGGAGACATTTTCATCCGAACATTAAAATGACACCCTGTACTATATATAAAATTTTAAATCCCGTACAATTTAGTGGTAATTATAATAAAACTGGACAGGGCTGGAAACTTTGATGTGATGATAACACTAGAAGTAGTTTCCACAAACACCAAAACACTTTTACTTTGCTCGACGCGCGTTTCGCCAACCAAGCTATTGTTGTTATTTTTATTTATAATGTTACTTTAGACTTTTAAAATCTGTTATGCTATTGTGTAACATTCTACATGATAATCGAAAAATTTATTTGAATATGTTTTTTCGTTTATTCTTATACCTTAAATTCTAGGGTACTGCCCACCCTGCCCATCTCGAGGAGCCGCCACTGGTATTGGCCCCCTAGATCGTGTGATTTAACACCATTAGATTTCTTTTTATGGGGTTATTTGAAATCTACAGGTCTACGTCAACAGGCTCACAACCATCCGTGCCGTGCATTAAAGGAGAAGATTGAACGCTGCATCAACGAAATGCAGCCACATTTATGCAGAATGGTCATGGGAAATTTCGACAAACGAGTGCGTATGTTCATGCATATGGAGGCCATTTGCCCGATCTGTTATTCCATAAAACCCTATCCTATGTACTTTATGATTCAATAAAAAAATAACAATCAACAGACTAAAAACCGTTTTTTCTATTTAATTCAAATCTTGGGTTAATTTTGAAACACCCATTATAATAAATATAAGATGTTACATGAAAACTAAATACGGTCCTGGGTAAGCACGCGTGGCTTATTTCTGGGGATCGGCGGCTCCTTTATCGATATAATGAGGGTGTTTTGCCCGGGTTTTTATGTCGTATATTTCGATGTTACAAACTATACTTTGAAAATGGATTTTCCGAATTTTCGACCGCGGAGCAGACACTAAAACCACCCTTATTTTCATTTCATCATATAACTAAGCCTCCAAAATGCCAGACAAAAAATACCTGTCTCAACGGTGCCCTACCTCACGGTCTATAATGTATAAGACTAAATTTCTGTGAAAAAATAATAGAACATCCACATACCTATGCTATAAATTAATCTATTCACGTCTCCTTCCACCGAAATGCAAATGATAGCGACACTGGAATTTTCAACATCGTCAACACAGTAATCGTCTAAGACATATTGCTCGTCTTCCCAAATCAACTCACTGCCCGATAAACTAAATTCATCTACTTTTAATCTAGTTTCTCCCTCGCGGCATATCTGATTGTTGGGTACATTAATTATGTGGAAAGTGGAAATATTTACCGATAAATTATTCACTAAACTCACACATGTTCTACTGGTCACATTTAAAAATTCGCCCTCAAGGCAACATTTCCGCACGCATTGTTTCTTATTGCAAACACACCCTTTAATTTCCTCGCCAGTCATGTAATAATCATTTTCGCTGTATGTAACGCCGCCGTAAGTTATTTCATTTCCGTTGCGTTCACCATTTGTTATATCCACGGTGATGTTGCATTTTATATCACTTGTCAACACGTCTGTTATTAAGAACAAGAAAATCACATAGACCGTAATGCAATCCATATTTTTTCCCGTCTACTTTGAACTGAAATAGGTGGATATTACATTATTTATTTAACCATCTTGGTAAACGTGACACTGATCAGTATGATTAGATAAGGCCTGTCGTAAGTCATGCGTTAGTCAGTTATAAGGAAATCATTCAACTTTCGTTAGTTGATGTTTATTTATGTAAAATGTTTATATGTAAAGTATCTATAAAATGTGTTATATATACATTATATACAACCGCTAAGACACGAAATGTTATTTCTCCATGTTTGATTATATTTTACGTTTCGCAATTTATCTACTTCAAAAAGCAAGATAGTAATATTAGCATAGTGTAGATACGTGATTTACCTCTTTAAATATAGGACTCTAAGGTGAAAATTTCTATATGTGACACTAAAACGCAAATTACGTTACGTTATTCATTCTTACTTAGCATACAATTAATTTGTTAGGCTACTCGTCCACCGAGAATTGGTTTGCTCTATCTCCTTAAACCTTAACATGGGAAAACGCCGTTTAAAGTTTTATTAAGTGATTTCTTGTTGATCTGAATAATTTTCAAGGAAAAAAATACAGTAATAGAGGAATTACAATACTTTTATAATCTATAAATTTCAAAGAAATCTGAGTACTAAACTATCGGACAAAAAAAGTGGCGCACCTAGATTTTGTCCCAAATTTGATGTTCAAAAACTTTTAAACCAGTCTATCGATTTTGATAATTTTTTTTGTTTGAAAGGGCGATTCTTGCTGATGACTATTTTGTAATTGGCTTTCCATAAAAATGTATTTTTAATATGTACAGCCTTTAAAAATCGATTACGATTTTGACACGAAATTTGATTGTCGCTGTGGAGTGACATTTTATTTTTATTGAATTCTTAGGTTGGCCACGGTGTTTACCATTCTTTTTTCAATATTTTCTTTTTTTTAATCACCTCTCTAGCTCCTTCAGGAACGAGGATGCGACATTTTAGATGAAACGGTGTTATTAAGTTTGATATTTAACAAGGGGTAACGGTTAACACTGAAACGTAAAAAGATTCAGTTGAAATTCTCGTGAAAAAAAATCAGTTAACGTTCTAAAAGAAAATGCCTGTACAAATTAGTCCCATTCAAGTAGCTAGAGTTGTGGCTTTGGTAGAAGATGGAAGGAGTGAAACATATGCAGCTCGTATTGTTGGTCTACCAGAAGCAACTGTCCAGAGCGATCCAGCGCTACCGAACAACGGGCCAAAACAGCAGACGTCCAGGTTCGGGTAGTTCCAGGATTATGAAAAATATTGACGATCGATTTATTGGTCTGCAAATATCGAGGAATCCCTATCAAACAGCTGTGATCACAAACCGAAATTTAAGAAACTCACAAGGAACAGTTGTGTCAGATTGAACAATTTGTCGGAGATTCAGGAGTCTCGGTTTTATCGCAAGAAGACCTGCTATTGGAATGCGATTACTTCGACGACATCGAGTAGCTCGTTTGGATTTTGCTCGAATTCATCTTGTTCGGAATGAGTTGCAATGGTCTCAAGTTTTATTCACTGACGAATCAAGATTCGATCAGAAGAATGGGACAATATCCCTCAAATCACTATCACAAATTTGATTGAAAGCATGCCTAGGCGTATAGAAGCTGTTATAGTAGCCAGAGGAGGAAATACTCGTTATTAGTTTGTTTGTTGTTCAGTTACTTTTTAAGTTTATTGTTTTAATCATTAATAATTACAGTCGTTTTACTAAAATGTCGAATAATTCTTTGTTTGTTATTTATTTTTGATGTTGTTTGTACTTGTAAGTAACAATTATTTCAGCGTCCGTAATCGAAAACGCTAAACATTTCTTAAACGATGAACTTTTTAGACATTTTCAGCTCCACGGCCTCCTTGTTGAATATCAAAGTTAATAACACCGTTTCATCTAAAATGTCGCATCTTCGTTGCTGAAGGGGCTAGAGAGGTGATTAAAAAAAGAGAATATTGAAAGAAGAATGGTAAACACCGTGACCTACCTAAGAATTCAATACAAATCAAATTTCACTCCACAGCGACAATCAAATTTCGTGTCAAAATCATAATCGGTTTTTAAAGGCGGTACATATTAAAAAATACATCTTTTATGGAAAGCCAATTACAAAATAGTCATCCGCAAGAATCGCCCTTTCAAACAAAAAAAAATATCAAAATCGATAGGCTGGTTTAAAAGTTATTGAACATACAAAACCTAGGTGCGTCACTTTTTATGTCCGTCAGTGTACTTCAATTTTAATTAATAAAAATAAATTTGGAAATAGAAATTAGCAAATCAACGAATCAATTATCAATTACTAATCAACACGAAATTTATCAAAAAAATTTCTTCACAAAATAAAAAATTTAAAAAATTGACTACTAATGTACCAAAAAATGTTCCTCGGAAGGTCGTTAACATTGTGGAAAATCACGCGTCACACTATATTGATAAAGATGAACTTTACCTTCTAAACAAGGGTTTAAAATTTGCTGTAGCCCCTTCTGATGAGATTTTGGATGATGTCGTGGCAGGGATTGAAAGTTCAATTCAATATCTGCCTGATTCATCCAAGGGTCTCGTCAGAGTGGCTTGCAGGAACCAAATTTCTAAAAATATAATGAATAACGTAGACAACAGAAAGTCATTCTCAAAGAATCCTAGAAAGATTATCAAAAGATTGCGCGAGAAAGATTGTTTTTATTTAAAAGCAGATAAAGGTAATAAGGTTGTTGTTTTAGATAAAGAGGACTATTATGAACGGGTAAACAACCTAATCAGTAATGGTCCTTATAAAGAACTTACTAGATACCCTTTACCACGAATGACCAGTGAAATAAAAAATGTCCTCAAATCATGTAACAACCTTATTACTCCACCCGTTAAGAATAGGTTACGTGTATCTAACCCTACTGTACCTAGATTGTATTGCCTACCAAAAATTCATAAGCCAGGGAAGTCGGTGCGTCCAATAGTATTGGACCTCCGACTTACCACTTATCAAAATGGTTGACTAAGGAATTTGAAAGTTTGCCCATTGCACAGCCTAGTTTTTAAGTTAAAAATTCAAATGATTTCATTGATAAGGTCAAGAATATTCAATTGCAAGAGGGTGAAATTGTGATTTCCTTTGATGTTTGTTCATTATTTCCGAGTATTCCAATTCCACAGACCTTGGACTATCTTGAGGATTTACTCGAATTAAACAACTATAGAAAAGAAGTAATAGAAGAATATATAAGCCTTACAAAACTTTGTATGAAACAAAATTGCTTCCGTTTCAATGACAAGTTCTATGAACAACATGAAGGAACCGCAATGGGTAACTGTTTATCGCCTTTCATTCCTGATGTCTTCATGAGTCGATTTGAAACTGAAGCAAAAGAAGAATTCGAGTATTTTCCTAGGATTTGGCTAAGGTATGTGGATGACATTTTTGCCATGTTTGACACTAAGATATCGGATGTAGAAAACTTCATTTCCAAACTAAATAGTCGTTTCACTTCTGTAAAGTTTACATATGAACTAGGAAATAATGGAAAACTTCTCCATTTTTAGATGTATTAGTAATTAAAAATAGTGACAATAGGTTAGAATTTGATATATATAGAAAATATACCAGTACGATCAGATATATCCCTAATGACTCTCACCACTGCTATCAACATAAAATGGCAAGTTTTAATTTTCTTGTCCATCGTTTACTAAGTTTCGCTGTCAGTAATGAGAGGTTTGAAAAAGAAAAAGTATTAATTAAAGATATAGCTGTGAGTAATGGTTATCCTAGAGATATAGTTGAAAAACTAATTAGGAAGCGTATATTTAAGGACACACTTCGTAATTCTACGACCTTTCAAAAGGATATAGAGACTCCAAAATATGTATCCATCCCTTACGAACCACGGATTACTCGTGGTTTGGGTAAGGTCTTCAAAAACGTGGGTATAACAGCGATTCATTCATCGAGTAATAAATTACAACGACTTTTAGACAATCCAAAGGATAAAATTGTTCCAAATGAAAGGTCTGGGATTTACGAAATTAGTTATAATGATTGTGATCGAAAATATGTTGGACAAACGAGACGATCAATTAACACCAGATTTAAATACATATGGCTCATCTAAAATATGGAAGAACAGATAAGTCTAGTGTTGCACAACATGCTTTTGACAACAATAATAGAATAGATATTAGTAATTTAAGATTAGTCAGAAATGTGACCAATAATAGACAATTGGATGCATTTGAGAGCATAGAAATTGTAAAATATAAAAGTAGTATTAATAGCGATAAGGGACCTATACCGTATAGCCCGCTTTACGCGTTGCTTAGCAACTAATCATTGAAGCGTGACTAATGATTTCACCATAAATAGTATAAATAGGGTAGATTTTTAGTTTAAGATTAGTTTCAATCGTCTCCGGATGATGCCAACTTGGTTGGCGAAACGCGCGTCAAGCGAAGTGAAAGTGTTTTGGTATTTGTGGAAACTACTCCTAGTGTTACAGTTACATCAAAGGTTCCAGCCCTATCCACTTTTAAGAAATCAGTAGTAAATGATTATGGAAGAGTCAACCTATCATCCAAAAAAAAAATTATCCATACCGGACAAACGACTCTAAAGATAAACACCATCAAATTTATGCAACATTTTCGGTGATGCGATAATTTTTGTGGGGTGTGTATGTTTTTGATTGGTAAAAATATCAAATTGAGTTTATACTAAAATTAGTATGTTTGGTTATAATTCAAAGGTATTCGTTTATTTTTCAATTTTTTTGAATAAAGCCGTAATCTCAATGTTCTATGTGTTTCATTTTATTATGTTTAATTTTTCAATAGTACTAAAAGATTCTATGTAATTTTTGAAAATTAAGTGGCTAGTTTATTTAAAACAAACGTTTATTTAAAACTTGCTTAAAAGTCTTTAAAACAAATAATAATTGAAGTTCTTAAAAAATCAAGATCTCACCCATCTGAGAAACTTGCTCAAACTTTAAAACCGATTTTTTTCCGTCGTTTTTAGTCATAACATTTATTTTTGCCATTTATACCATAATTATTGTCTACCATTGGAAAGTTCAAAATCGCCAAATCACAAAACTAGGCCACACTCTGGAACACGCCGCACTCATTTTAAGACAACTAGTTTAAGCACAACTGTAGTTTAAATAAAAGCACACATTACTGTAAAATCACGGAGATTGTACGAAACTTCAATTTTAATCAACAAGCATTTATTTGACTAGTGCAGTATTGATGTAATTCGTACGATTTATGTCTGTGACGAACCGCCAACTTTGAGGATCTAAAGAGTAAGGATAAAGCTAGAAACAAACGGCTGAGTTGCATTTTGTATTCTTTTGTATTCTCTTTTATATTCTCTTGTATTTTTTTTTCAGGTTGCACTTATTATTGTAGTTTCTGGTGCATGTCGAAGTGACGAACTCCTGAAAGTGAAGGTCACTGACATTACTATTCTTGAATAAAAAATTGTAATAGAAATTCCGGATACGAAAACTTATAGAAGTAGATCTTTTAGGATTACAGCGCCGCATTGGCTCATGCTAAATCTGTTCAAAACCAGATAATTTTTGTGCAGTGGAGACATGGCAAGCTATGCAAGTTTTAGGGTATCATTTAGTAGCTACTTTTCCGAAAAAAAGTGGCTTCCTTTTTGAAGCTCGCTAAAATGGAGACTTTTGCTGGGCATGCCTTTAGACGTACTGCCGCTACATTACTGGCTGACAATGGTGCAAAGGTTTTGCAACTGAATCAGTTAGGAGAATGGAAATCCAGTGTTGTAGCAGAGGGGTATGTCGAGTCATCACCAGCCAGTCAAAGCAAGACAGCCAATTTGTTATCGTTGTCTAAATCTGCTAATATACCTACGACTATTGATGTCACATCCAATGAAGTAGCTCCGCAGGACGTAAAAATTTCCCAGTAGCATCAAGAAGGGCTTAAAATTTCGATCAATGCTAATAATAATATCAATTTCGTTATTAATTTTAACAAATAATTGGCAGTATTAAATATTATTACAAATTAAAATGGTTTGATTCCGTTTGCTTTAAATAACACTCCGAGTAGTTTCCACAAACACCAAAACACCTTCACTTCGCTCGACGCGCGTTTCGCCAACCAAGTTGGCAATTCGGAGACGATTAAAACTAATCTTAAACTACAAAATCTACCCTATTTATACTATTTTCATGGTGACGTCACTAATGATATCACCGTGAAATTTACGGGTGACTAATCACGCTTCAATGATCGGTTGGTAAGCAACGCGTAAAGCGGGCTATACGGTATAGATCCCTGGTCGCCATTCATACTACTTTTACATTTTACAATTTCTATGCTCTCAAATGCATCCAACTGTCTATTATTGGTCACATTTCTAACTAATCTTAAATTACTAATATCTATTCTATGATTGTTGTCAAAAGCATGTTGTGCAACACTAGACTTATCTGTTTTTCCATATTTTAGATGAGCCATATGCTCTTTAAATCTGGTGTTAATTGATCGCCTCGTTTGTCCAACATATTTTCAATCACAATCATTACAACTAATTTCGTAAATCCCAGACCTGTCATTTAGAACAATTTTCCTTTGGATTGTCTAAAAGTTGTTGTAATTTATTACTCGACGAATGAATCGCTGTTATACCCACGTTTTTGAAGACCTTACTCAAACCACGAGTAAACCGGGGTTCGTACGGGATGGATACATATTTTGGAGTCTCTATATCCTTTTGAAAGGTGGCGGTGGGTCCTTTGAAAGGTGGAAAAATGGTGGTGCCGGGACTTGACGGACTTTAAACAGAGGACAAGGACATCTTTCAATAAAGTAAAACGGACAAAACTTGTATCAGACTGGGACCAATACAAGACCCACCTGAGGAAGTTTAAAAAACTAGTTAGATAAAAACAAAGAAAAGCGTGGAGAGCCTACTGTGAGGAAATTGAAGACTACTCACAGGCAGCCAGGCTATGTAAAATCCTCACCAAAGACAAAAACCATGATATAGGTATATTGAAAAGGGACGATGATACCAAGACCAACAACCTTTGCGAAAGCCTAGAGCTGCTCATGCAAAGTCACTTCCCTGAATCTGTCACAACAGATAGTAGGGAATGGCCAAATGAAGTCGACACCCAACCAACAAATTCGGACTGGCAAACCGCCAACCAAATTGTAAGTGAAGACAGAATCAAATGGGCAATACAGAGCTTCTCTCCATTCAAATCGCCGGGCATCGACGGCATATATCCAGCACTACTTCAGTGGGGCCTGGATAAACTACTGCCGCACCTTTAGGATGTGCTTAGCACACCTCTATATCCCAATGACATGCAGAGAAGTAAAAGTATTGTTCATACCAAAAGCAGGGAGGATGGACTATTCCACCCCCAAAGCATACCTTCCTATTAGTATAACTTCATTTCTACTGAAGACAATGGAGAAGCTATGTGAGCGATATCTGAAGGATGTAACATTGACTAACAATCCCGTGCACCCCAACCAACATGCATACACGCCAGAAAAATCCACCGATACTGCCCTCCATGTGGTAGCACCCTGGAGGTCTTCATAGATATAGAGGGTGCGTTTGACAAGACCACCTTTCCTAAAATCACAGCGGCCCTAACACATAGGAACGTTCCTCATACTGTGAGTAGCTGGATATCCAACATGCTCTCTAAAAGAGCAGTACAAATCAGTGCAGGAGACACTGTCATAAGAGGACTGGTTGCGAAAGGCTGTCCGCAGGGAGGTGTTTTATCACCACTGCTATGGAATCTGGTTCTTGACAGCCTCCTAAACCACCTCAACGTGGAAGGATTCTACACAATTGCATACGCAGATGACTTAACGATACTGCTTAATGGAAAATTCGAAGGAGCTCTCTGTTAGAGAATGCAGATGGCCCTAAGAATAATCGAAAATTGGTGTGAGGAGTATGCCCTATCCGTCAACCCCAGGAAGACGGAAATGGTACTCTTTACAAGGAAAAGAAAACTGGAGCCAATGAGAGCACCTGTTCTCCTAAACACAGCACTAAATTTTGCATCACAGGTGAAATACTTAGGGGTAACTTTCGATGCTAAATTAAACTGGAATCTTCACCTCGAAAGAAGAATAAATAAGGCCTACATATCATACGAGCAGTGTCGCAGGACCGTAGGGAAAACCTGGGGAATGAAACCCAGGGTGGTCCTGTGGATTTACACTGCTATCATAAGACCAATGTTGGCCTATGGAGCTGTTGTCTGGTGGCCCAAGAGTCAACAAATAACAGCAAAACTCAAGCTAGGCCAGGTACAAAGAGTTGCCTGTCTGAGCATAACCGGAGCCATGCGAACAACACCAACGAGAGCAATGGAGATAATGCTGTGTCTTCCACCACTAGACCTACATCTAGAAGAAGTGGCTCTGACTACCATGACTCGCCTTAAATCTGTTGGCATACTACCAAATACCAAACTGGGAGCTTCCAGCCACAGCTTCCAAAAAATGGAAGCTGTGGCCAAACCCGAAGCCGCCTGTGGACTGAGGATGTCAGAAAGATACCCCTTTTACAGGCATGTGCAGATGGTATTCCGCCTCGGCTTGTCTTTAATAAACCTTACACCATACAAACTACTGGTGAAGACGAGGCCGTCGTTGAAGGTGTAAACTATGTCTTCACGGACGGATCAAAGAAAAAGGATGGAGCAGGCTGTAGTATATATTCCAGCAATCTGCGACTCCGATGCAGCTGGACTATGGATAAAAATGCCAGTGTAGTACAAACAGAACTCGCTGGTATAACCATAGCCGCACAAGAGATTGCTCGCAGAAAAATAACGGGCAAGACAATAAGAATCTGCACAGATAGTAGACAATCACTACTGGCCCTGAAAAATTATAAAATAACTAAAGGATCAACATGGGAATGTCACCAAGCACTTGTGAGAGCATGTCAGATGAATAACATCTGCCTGTGCTGGGTCAAAGGACACTCACAATGCAATGGCAATATAGAAGCTGACAAACTGGCCAAGAAGGCAGCCAACCTGAGTATTCTTGGACCTGGTCCTTCAAGTACGCTACCAGTTGCAGCGAAACTTCAATTAATAAAGGAAAACACCCACATAAAATTTAAGACGTTATGGGATGAAACAAGTAGCTGTCAGCTGGCCAGAAATCTCTTGAGATATCCCAGCGAAGAGACGGCGAGGAACTATCTGGCAATGTCCAGGGGTAAACTGCGATTTGTTACAGGAATCCTAACCGGACACTGCCGGGTAAGGAAACACCTCTATAACATGAGACAAAGTGACACACCCATCTGCAGAGGATGTGAACAAGAAGATGAAACGATCGAGCATGTACTTTGCGAATGTCCCGCCGTGTCATCGACCAGAGAATCCATATTGGGGAACGTTGGCCTTCTATGGCCAATTTGAGAGAAATGCCCCTGGGCAACATCATCACCTTTTGTACAACACTGGGCTGGTCGATGACCTAGGGAGACATTTCCCTCACGGAGGAAGCACAAGGGGCCCAATGGGGCCTAAGTGCAGCGGATCTCGATCCGCACTCCGGACATATTCCAGATTCCAGATTCCAGATTCTTTTGAAAGGTCGTAGAATTACGAAGTGTGTCCTTAAATTTACGCTTCCTAATTAGTTCAACTATATCTCTAGAATAACCATTACTCACAGTTAGCTATATCTTTAATTAATACTTTTTCTTTTTCAAACCTCTCATTACTGAGAGGGAAACTTAGTAAACGATGGACAAGAAAATTAAAATTTGCCATTTTACCATATATCTGATCGTACTGGTATATTTTCTATATATATATATATATCAAATTCTAACCTATTGTCACTATTTTTAATTACTAATACATCTAAAAATTGAAGTTTTCCATTATTTCCTAGTTCATATGTAAACTTTACAGAAGTGAAACGACTATTTAATTTGGAAATGAAGTTTTCTACATCCGCAATCTTAGTGTCAAACACGGCAAAAATGTCATCCACATACCTCAGCCAAATCCTAGGAAAATACTCGAATTCTTCTTTTGCTTCAGTTTCAAATCGACTCATGAAGACATTAACAATGAAAGGCGATAAACAGTTACCCATTGCGGTTCATGTTGTTCATAGAACTTGTCATTAAAACGGAAGCAATTTTGTTTCATACAAAGTTTTGTAAGGTTTATATATTGTTCTATTACTTCTTTTCTATAGTTGTTTAGTTCGAGTAAATCCTCAAGATAGTCCAAGGTCTGTGGAATTGGTACACTCGGAAATAATGAACAAACATCAAAGGAAATCAAAATTTCACCTCTTGCAAATGAATATTCTTGACCTTATCAATGAAATCATTCGAATTTTTAACTGAAAAACTAGGCTGTGCAATGGGCAAACTTATAAATTCCAATAGACCAATAGAGATCCAATAGACGATACTATATTGGACGCACCGACTTCCGGCTTATGAATTTTTGGTAGACAATACAATCTAGGTACAGTAGGGTTAGATACACGTAACCTATTCTTGCCTGCTTTAAACCTGCTTTAAAGAAAGAAGAGAAATTACTGTCGTAATGTGACACTTCAAAAATTTTAAAAAGTCAGTAATGTCATTATTACTTATGTGTTTGAAAATAAAATATTTTAAATCACACTTGATAAAATAGGATGAGTGTGCTATAAGACAGAATATGTATGTTTAAGAGAATCTTTATCTTATCTTTAATGTCTTTAAGGAACGCGAATTTTGGTCTTGCGAAAATTGTGAAAATGTAACAACTTGGATACAGTATCCCAGCAAACAGCTGGGATACAGTAATTTACTTTCCGAATATTTGAGGAAATAGTTGACATTTAGGGAGACGAGACGTTGGAACTCACATATTATTATAACTTTTCCCACTACGATTTCACAATATGTTATTTAGGTATTACAACATTGTTCTATCCATATGTCTTTTATTTATGTAATATAAAGAATGGACCTATAAACTACAGAATGGAACAAAAACAACGTCTTCAAATAAATAATTTACAGTAATTAAGTATAAAGTAATTTAAGTATTATAACAATAAGCGAAGAAATATGACCCAGGAACGAATAATAAATAAATGATTATTCCCATGGCTCGCCTATATTTCGATTACATTTTCATTAGCTTATTTATTCATATGTATACATACGACCAAAATGTTCAGGATCAATTTTTAATTACCCTAATAGAGCCGCTCCTATCTAATGTTGTGCCAAGGGGCATATTGTGCATAATGGCGATATGCGAAATTGAAATATTTATTTTACCGTCTCCGGCCAACAATCCCGCCACCCCTAAATGTTTTATAACTTTTACATTTTTAATCCGATTTCCACAATCCTTGCATCAGCTTGTAGACAAATGTTTGGATTTTACTCTCAGTTATTTTCGAATTTCATCTTAAAGCTTAACTTATGTCTTTAACATTGGAAATGTTTAAGGGATTGGTAGTATAACACTCGGAGTAGTTTCCACAAACACCAAAACACTTTCACTTCGCTCGACGCGCGTTTCGCCAACCAAGTTGGCATCATCCGAAGACGATTAAAAACTAAACTTAAACTAAAAATCTACCCTATTTATACTATTTATGGTGAAATCATTAGCCACACTTCAATGATTAGTTGCTAAGCAACGCGTAAAGCGCGCTATACGGTATAGGTCCTTTGTCGCTATTCATACTACTTTTACATTTTACAATTTCTATGCTCTCAAATGCATCCAACTGTCTATTATTCTGCCGTCGGTAGTCAAAAGGCGGCAAGTGATTTTTTTTCAATTTTGAGATTTTTACATTTTTAGACTAAAGTGACCCTACTCTTAATGAAAATCTAAAAAATTTTTTGATAAAAAAAATATAATACGATTTTGGAAATTTTAAAAAAGCGACAAGTGACATAACGTCACCATTTTGGAAGTAAAAAGGCGGCAAGTATAAATATTTGAGTTACAAGGCGGCATCTTTGCAAATATACCATTTATTTTTTTTAAATCTTTGCCTAATAATGCATATTTTGTAGTAGAAAGGCGGCATTATACACATATCTACTTATTACTAAAAGATTTAAAACAAATACGTAATAAGTCTTGAGGTTAAAAGGCGGCAAGTCGCTTAAGCACTGTTTTACATAAAAAACTGCAGTTTTTACGTCATAAAACTTGAAGTTAAAAAGCGGCAGAGTTTAATACCACCATGTATGTTAAATAAGAACACGAAATACGTAACGAAACTTGTAGTAAAAAAGCGGTTAGTGACTTTCGCGCTTTTTTAACGGTCATATTCCTACGCCGACGTAAATGTATTTGGAAATTAAAAGGCGGTAGATCTCGCGTCAGTATTAATTAGTTCATTGCACTCATTTTTAAAGAGCTTCTAAAAGATAATTAAACCTTTTAGTTTCAATGAAACACCATTACAAGGAAAACATAAGTCCTGAGCCAGGTAACAATAATATAGCATCCCCGGTCAAAAAAGCCCCCAGATCAGACTTAATAATGAACAAAACATTATCCAGGAAATAAATAAATCTCCGGTCAAAAATGTCCCCGACCAGAGCATTAATAATGAAAACAAAATCGATATTGAAAAAATAAATGAATTTATCTACCTCGAGGACAATAACAACAACAACAACAACTGTTACAACATAAAAGACGTAAATATTTTTGATAGCTCGTTCAGTAATGTGAATATAGAAGATGGCGAAATATCAATAGGTATATCAAACATATATCAACCCAGTGCTGGTGATGAAGAACAACCAGCACAAGCTCCACATAATGGAACCACGACACCGGAGGCAGTTTTACAAAAGACTACAAAAAATGGGAAAGACAGGAAACGAAAGTGGTATGACGTGCCTTCAGCGGAAAGAAAGAAGCGTAAATTTGAAGAAAAAGTGGCTAAATTTGGAGTCAAACCGCCATGCAAATGTCAACGTAGGTGCTCAGATTTAATTTCACTAGACCAAATGAAATCCATAAATGCGCAATTTTGGACTTTTAATTGGCAGACTCAAAGAATGTTTCTTATAACTAACGCTGAAATAGTTAAGGTTGCAAGAAAAAAAGATCGATTCCAATCGCAACTTTACGTATAAATATTTCTTACCTATAAATTCTGGTGGAACAAAAACCCAATTATGTAAAGTTTTCTTGGGTTATTGGCTACTTTGGGTTATTTGCCTGGCAACGATAAAATGGTGAATAACACATAAATTGGAAAATAACACATTATATTCTGCAGCCACCATTTCCTCCAACAATAACAACAATAATACTGAACATCTCACCATGCCAATGGTTCAGATGAACAAAAGAGGTAAAAATGATATATAAACAGAAATAATACACACCCTCATATTTATTTATGTTTTTTAGGGAGACATCCATCGACGCATAAAATTCATAGAGCTGTTATTGAGGAACATATTATGTCATACAAACCATCTATATCACACTATAGGCGAGAGCATGCACCCAATCGTCTCTATTTACCAAGTGATATTTCTGCTGCCGCCATGTACAGAGACTTCAAAGAAACACATCAGGACCTCAAGTGTTATATACCAAGCGACATATACCGCAGAGTACTAAACGAGATGAAGATATCATTTACCCGTTTAGGTCATGAGGAGTGCGAAGAGTGTGCATCATTTAAAAATCACGGTCATGTAGAGGAAAATATTATCTGAGTGTGAGTGTTGTCAAAGTTATTTAAAACACAAAGTCAAATACACATCTGCTAGAAAA
Organism: Tetropium fuscum; assembly: GCA_964058915.1. Lineage (NCBI taxonomy): Eukaryota > Metazoa > Arthropoda > Insecta > Coleoptera > Cerambycidae > Tetropium > Tetropium fuscum. Next base: position 622,348 of record CAXKVY010018498.1, read on the forward strand.
ATGTATACTCTTGACGCAGAGGAATCAGAATCTATTGACGAAGTATATTTTTCGGCGGACCTTCAAAAGGTGATAATGCTCCCGCGAATGGAGGAGTTTAAAGTTTGTTTGTTAACTCAAAGGATAATAGCTTTTAACGAAAGCTTTGTGCCTTTGGGTAAAAAATCAACAAGCAAACCAATTGCTACTATTTGGCACGAAGGTATTGCAGATCGAAAGAAAGAAGAAATTATAAGTTCATTTTATCACTTTTTTTTAATTAATAGGGATGCCAAAAAAATTACATTATGGCTTGCTAACTGTTCGTCCCAGAACAAAAACTGGGCTTTTTTGTCATTTCTTCTATATATGGTCAACTCTCTCAGTATAAAAAGCGAGGAAATTACTGTTAAGTACTTTAGTAACTTAGGTAACCAGGCCACACTTTCATGAGTGCGGATAGTTTTCACCACCAGGTGGAGCTGTCAATGGAGAAAAAAAAAATGCGATTATGACGATTTTATAAACTCTGTAAAAGTAAGTAATTCTGGTAAAGTTTTTGTGAAAACCTCAGATGCAAATGATTTTTTTTATTGGCTTGATTTGAGTTCTCAGGCAAAAATTAAAAAATGTACTCCTCGGCCGTATCTCAATGATATCGTTCGTTAAAGTAGTAGCAATTAGAGGTTCTTACAAATTAAAGTACTGGACTGACTTAGAGTCGGAAAATTTTTTTGAGCTGGATTTTTTAAAAGCGAATGTTCTTAAAAATGGTATAACTTTGCCAACTTCTCATACAGAGGCTAGAGGAATACCAGAACCAAAAAAACAAGTCATTATTAAAAACTTATGTCCTTTAATGAGCGAAGACAGGAGACTATTTTGGGAACAGCTAAAAACGTCGACCGTCAATGATTTAAATGAATCATTCGACTAAGAATTATACTAGATTAATTTAGTCACATTAGTTCTTATTACCACTTTTTGGAGTTCAATCGCGAATTAATGTGGGCAATAAAAAAGCCTAAGCTAGCTCAGCTCTTCAAAATAAAAATAAAAATAAAATTTAAAATAAATTAATGGGTTCAGTAATTACCGAAGTCACTAATTCCCGTGGACGCCACTGGCTTTTGCGCAGCTAAACCAGAAGCTTCCAAGTTATCGTGGGTATCGAATACTCTTACGGGCACTTTCTGTAATAGTTGAGGGAAAGAAAAAAAATAACACACACAATAACTTACCACTAGATTTAATATACAAATTTGGTTATACAAAAAAAAATTTTAAAGTTTAAAGTTTCATACAAAAAAAATTACCAAAAGTGGTACGTGTACCTGCGAGGCGCAGCAAATAAGTACAATAATACATATAGTTTATACAACAAAAAAAAAGATAAACGGTTTGTCAAAGTGCACTATGAGTTCCGCAATCCGCAAACAGTATACACAAAAGAAATAAAGGGGTATGGAACAATGCCTAACCAAATAGGTTGATCAAACACAAGGTTACTAAAAGATAGGTTGCATGGTAACTTTCAACCAATCACAGAAAGCGCGGGCGTGACGTCACCCAGATTGCCCGTTTAAATTTATAGTATTGAAGAGTTTCAAAGATGCATCCTTTTTATTGGATATTACGTTTTAAAAATGCTTAAAGTTTTATATTATTTTAACGACTGTAAATTTATCTTTACCTTAATTTGTTTAATATATGAACAAAAAATTCTAATCACTGAAATTATAAGGTTTATACCAGTTTCATACTTAAAAATGAAACAAAAAAACATATTTACCAACAAAAGTAAATTTACCTTAATTTACGCCTATGTCTCTACTCACGTCTCAACACTATATACTCTCTACTGTAATATACAGCGATAAATATGTGGTAATTAAAATTATAAAAGAACCACTTTGGAACATCTCGACAAATACATATTTTTAAGAGAATTGTATTTAAAATATACAAATTAATGTTGGCTTTTGTATTTTCAGTATTTCTAGCAAATTTTCATTCTAGTTTCGTTAATTTTATATTATTTATCTGAAAACAATGGTATTAAGCATATATTATGCTTTTAGTGATTGAAATTCGAAATGAATTCCATTGTGGATTGAAATTTTTCAACTCTTCATAAAAAAAAATATAAGCCAACAACGTTCATCCACTTTTTTTTATTTTATCGTAGAATTGCTTTCTAAGAATGAACATTTCTGTTTGCACGAATCTAGCATATTAAAAAGGTCAACTTTTATTTTAAATAAAGTTTACGCAAAAATGTGTATTTGTCGAAATATTTTGAGGTCATGTACTAAATAAACATTGTCATTATTAATTACGCCATACATAGACATGAACACTTTATTGATGATAATTATATACAGAGTGTATTTACATCTGTCTCTATAATGAAAAAATATACAATAAAAAATGTAAATTACAGAGTTACATTAATAAGTATAACACACTAGCAGTTTTTACATAACAAATAGTAAAATTGTTACATTTGATAAATTTTCTGTAATATGTTTTAGAACTAATATATTTAAATAGATTAATTTCTAAGTAGTCAAAAATATAATTACAAATATAATATAATTTAATAATAATTAAATATTATTTAGTTATATAATTATTAAAAATATAATAATAAAGTTGTAGCAATTAAATATAATTTTCTATAATTTTATTTATATTTTTATTTTTTTGTCAAATATCTGTGCAGGTAGATTTCTACTTTTCTCTGACAGTTATTATAAAATTTACTTTTTAGTACTTTTTTTTTACTAACTATATAAATCATTTGCTCGAGACTAAATGCTTTAAACTAGTCAATTAAAGAAGAGGTATGTTTTAATTTCATCGTGATCAGAGCGAGATATGGAGGTGGTGGAAAGTTCACAAAAGAGTCTTATATATTCCATATATGGGTTATATATTCCTACTTTCAATATTGTATATAAAAAATTAAAAATAAAAATTAGAATCTACAAAATTAACAAGGATTATAATTGTTTTAAAAATATTTGATGTTTAGTAGATACATAAACTTGAATTAAAACAGAACAGAAACAAATTAAAAATTCAAGCACATTAATAATTATATTAGATTTTTAATTTAAGATTTTTTTCATTTTTTTAAATACTTGTCTTGATGGTCCAGAAGCCTTTCTTTTTTGTAACTTAATTTCTGCCCCCTTCTGATTAAGAAATTTTATTCGGACAAATACCCTTTGGCGGCAAAATGATTTGACCAATTCTTTTGGTACGTCACCCAGTTTTTTAGCTATATAATTGGTTGTTTTTTTTAACAATTTCCTTTTTATAACTAAATGTGTCTTTATGTAACCTTTGAAAATATTTGTCCATTTTAGTTACATGGTTTGCCCACTCTTCCGAAGGCTGGATTAAACCGCCAAAGGATAAATTTTGAATCCATGAAGGAAAACGACTATAACTATGAAAATTTATGGCTTCTTTTGACTCATATGTATATTTTCCCAAATTAGGGTATTTTTCCTTGTGTTTTTTGGCGAGGTACCCAGCAATATAAAGCAAACCATCTCTCTCAGATTCTTCCACCACCCCAGAAAAACGTGAGCTGCAGTTTCCATAATGCGTACAACATCTTCCAAGATTCCATTAGTTAAATTTATGTTGGCCGCCCACTGTTGTAACGTAGATAAGGCAGGTAAGGGATAATGCAATGTTTCTCTCAAATAAATATAGGAACGTTTGCTAAAATACCTTAAAGTGAAAGCCCTAGATAGTTCTTCTTGGGGCCAACGGGCTTTAGATTTTTTCTTTAAAGCTATATCAACTTGATTTGAAGTTAGAAATTCTTTAAATAAAAAAAAGCTTTACTTTTTCTTCAAATCCAACATTATCCTTTTTTATCTGTTCTTCCAAATCAGATATATGCTGCTTTAATAATTCCTCTCGATTCTCATAATCGTCAATCTTTTTTTTCAGAATAATATTCTCCTTTTGTAATTCCTCTATTTTTCTCTTGAAAACATCAAAGTCAGATTCCTTACTTGATGAAGGGATCTCAGAAACATCACATGCATGTTTATGTGTTGTTTCACATAATTCCAAAGGAGTTCCTGGAATTCCTTGGAAAGTAAATCTTCCACGATTACCTTCGTTTCTTTTCGCATCATTCCCTTGGCTCTTTCTGAACTTTGCTGTTTTTCTTCTTCCCCGCCTGGTAAAAATAATGAAGGAATAGTTGAAAAAATAGCTTTGTAGTTTTCGAATTGTTTTTGCATGTAGCTATACTACAAACAATTCCACCAGGCATCTATATTAACAAATATTTATCAAAACAATTTTTATACGAGATTTATAGCAGAAACACTCACCTTAAAGAAGGAAGACAATCTGATCAGTCTTTATAATAATATAACAAATGTTCGAAAATAATACTAGTTTTTATCGTCACACACACACTTAATTCACAATGAAATTTACACAAGCACTATAAGCAGAAACTAACGCAGTAAATGTATCTAGACTAGCTAAAGTTGTCTCTGGCTAAAGCTAAAAACGCAAACAAATAAAACGTAAACAAACATCTGGCAATCTCGATGACGCGACATCCCCTTGTCACGTCTCTCCCCCCGCCGAGATACCGTGCAACCTATCTCCTTTTAGTAACCTTGGATCAAACAGAAGTAATTGATATAGGTATTCGTTAAATATTTTATAACCTACCATGGTAGGTACGCAATAACAATGTTAAATCGAACAGACAGGTTCCTCAGGTTCCAGACAGGTTAACCTCCTGTTAACATATTTAAAGCTAAGCTTATCTGTGTTATTATGCAGTAACTTGTCCAGTCGGTGGTCCTGTAACTAACTATGTTCCGGTGCAGGGGGCCGATGGACTCCAGAAGGTGGTTTAAAAGGAAAGTGGTGTAAAACAGACGTACTTAACGGTTGTTAAAGGTGTTCTTAAAGATGAAAAAGGTAGAAAAGCTGGAGTGACTTTACACACAATACCGACGACACAAGCCTGTAATATAGACCGATAAGTTTTGTTTGAAAATAAAAAAAGTTAGGTTAAGTTACTCTCTATCGGGTAACACTTACTCAAATTGTTGGACGAACGACTTCGAAGAGATAATCTCGCTGTGCTCTTCAGCTAACTATCGCCAGTTCGATGTAACGCAGGTTCTAAAGAACACAAAAGAGGCAAAATAAAATGTGACCACGCGGTTTCAAGAAAGACAAAATGGCTTACCTCAACGTGTTAATTTAAAGTTTATTATTAATCCCACGAATGGTGGCATGTACAGATCTAAAACTACACGTGTCCATCACAGAATATTAAGAAAGCACAGATTTGAACAAAGATATTTGTGGTAACGACCCAGAAAATGCGCTGTGGCAATATGAACGAAATGCAATAGACTATAGACGATAGAATAATGAAAGCAATGAATATGCGGACCTGAATTAAACACATGCAAAAGGGTACGAGTGGTCACTGTTCAAAATCCGTCAAATATACCTACAACACATTTCGGATTACAAAATGGTTAACTACTAAAAGTGAACGTAACATTTAGTTACTTACTACTACTAAATAAGTTAGGTTAATTTAGTTACCTAGTCATCATTTTTAGTTTTTGTTAAAATTATATTGTAAGTGTGTAGTTCAAAATTTATGTAATTTTTTGAATTTATAGGATAGGATTTTATAGGATAGGATAGAATTTATATTTATTTATATATATGAAAATAAATAACTTGTATTTATTGCAGAAAAAGGTTTTATTATATCAGGGTACTTTAGGATCAGAGAAAAATATAAATATATAAAAAAAGAAAATCTTGCACTTATTTTTTAATTTGGAAGTTACAATTAATTAATAATATGATGGTAAGGAGTGCAAAAACCTTTTTCGGTTGAGAAGAGAGCCTTCGCGACGTCTTCTCCTACTTAAAATAGAAAAAACAGACATCAAACAAGCGCCACATCCGAAAATTTTTGAGGTGGCACACCTTAATTTGCCATATCCGTAAGTAAAACAACAAAAAAACCCTTTCTCTAGCCATGAAAGAGCCGCAGGTAAACAAAACATGCATGAGAACATAAACTGGTTGAACCAATAATTATTGCTTTTAGGAAATAACTGTGATCATAAAACTACTTAAAACTGGCAAGATAACTATTATTTTAAAAAACAACCTGTACTTAATAATACGATGTTACTTAAAACTTAAACTTACCTTCTGTAAGAGAGTATTTTTTTCATTTTATTATAGATTGCATATTATATATTGTTTACCACAAAATGGATTATTAAATAATCTTTAAAACTTCAAACTGTTATTGTTTTGTACTAAATAATATATAATATGCTTTAATTAGCCAACGTTTTAACACAACTTATTTATTGACAGACTTAATCACAGAACACACAGAAAAAGAGACATCTTTTACAGAAGTAAAGTTCAGGTTAATGGAACACAAATCATAGATAAATATCAAGGTTTTACATCAATACTTCCTCTAAAACATTAGATATTTCGATTTTATATGAAAGACATATGGATACATTCAAAACAGTTCAGATCATTCCTAGAGCAGAACATAATTCAGCAAATCTCAGACGAGGTAGCGGCTTTGTCAGGATATCAGCAAGTTGTTGATCACCTGGTATATGCTGTATGTTCAACCTTCCATCCTCCAATTCCTTTCGAATAAAGTGGTACCTCACTTCGATGTGCTTGGTCCTCTTGTGGAACTCATGGTTTTTCGCTAACTTGATTGCGCTTTGGTTGTCCACAAAAAGAACCGGAACGTTGTCTAAGTGAGAAACTTCTGCAAACAGTCGCGCCAACCAAACTGATTCCCTTGCAGCTTCACTGGCAGCGACATACTCAGCCTCAGTTGTGGATAAGGACACACACTCTTGACGTCTGCTAGCCCAAGATATTGGCCCTCCACTATGCATGAAAACGATCCCACTGACCGATCGTCGAGTGTCAGATTGACTAGCATAATCAGCATCACTGTACGCCTTCAAGTCACTTCCTCCAGAATCAGCCTCATACCTGATGCCAACCGAACTAGACCCTTTAATGTACCTCAGGATTCTCTTGACCAGCAACCAGTGAACTTCTTCCGGATTTTCCAGGAACTGCGATGCATAACTGATTGCAAACGCGATGTCAGGACGAGTAGCCACAGCTAAGTACATCAAACATCCTACAGCTTCCCGGTAAGGAGCAGATGTTCTCAAACCGTTTTTCTCGTCTGGTTGCACGTACTTCTCGATGGGCGTCGAGACACCGTTGGCTTCTTCCATTTTAAACTTCTGAAGAACACTTTCTGCATAAACCTTTTGACTTACACGGATTGAACCATCTTCTTCTCGTTCAATGAGCATGTTCAAGAAAGATCCAAGCGGTTCATGAGTAATCTGGAACTCCATTTGTAGCTTCCTTAGGAATTCTTGAATCATGCTTTCTTTCGTCGCAGCAACCAAGCCATCGTCCACGTACAGAACAACGATCAGTTTATCTTCACCAGATCTACAATAAAATAGGCACGGATCAGCTTCACTTTGGACAAGACCAAACTTTCGAATTAAGAACTCCTTGAATCGGTTGTTCCAGCACCTTGGCGATTGCTTCAATCCGTAGAGACTCCTAATCAGCAAGCATACAAGACTAGAACCGTCTTCAAAACCTTCAGCTTGATCCATGTAGATTTCTTCGGTCAGGACGCCGTTCAAAAATGCCGTCTTGACATCAAACTGGGCCAACTTCAGATGTTCCTTGGCAGCAATACTCAGGATCACCCTGATAGTATCAAAACGAGCTACAGGACTGAATATTTCATTATAATCAATACCTTGTCGTTGATTATATCCCTTCGCAACAAGTCGAGCTTTATAACGAGAGATCTTCCCTTCCGCATCTCGTTTGATATGAAAGACCCAGCGATTGGCGATTGTCTTTCTTCCTGGTGGTAACTCCGTTAAAATCCAAGTTCCATTTTCCTCCAGCGAAGACATTTCTTCTTTCATCGCAGCCTTCCATGCACTGCATGATCAGCCGATTCCACGGCTTCTCTGTAATTTCGAGGTTCGTCTAACTCTGCAAGAAACATCTCACGTAATCTTACAGGTTTCTGAAGAGTACTCCTGTCTCGAAGACGCCGTTGAGTAGTCTCCTCTTCAGTCTTGGGGGTTTCAGCGAACTCTTCGATTCGCGGTTCAGCAGCTGGCAACACAGGATTCGGGACTTCAGGCACATTTGGAGCTTCGGGTGAGTTCAGAACTCTAGGAGAATCCAAGAGTTCGAAATTGTCTTCGATTTCTTCAACCGCGGGATGAATAACTTCAGCAGGATCCTTTTCTGAAGCTTTGGCAGGAAACAACGCCAAAACTTTAGAGGAATGCTCTGGACCGAACACTACCTCTCGACTTCGAATCACCTTCCTCGTGTCCCTTATCCACACACGAAAACCATCAATGTCTTCCGAATACCCGACGAAAACTGCCTCAACACCTTTGGCATCCCACTTCTTCCGACGTTCTTTGGGCACCATCAGGTAGCAAACGGCTCCAAAGATATGAAACCTGTTCAGATGAACACTCTTCTCAACGAACAGCTCATAAGGAGTTTTACCCTCTACAGAACTTGGACCAGTTCGGTTCAGAATGTACACCGCAGCGTTGACAGCTTCAGCCCACAGAAACTTCGGTAGATCCTTACTAACAAGCATAGTACGTGCCAGGTCATCAATCGTTCTGTTTGATCGTTCAGCACAACCGTTTTGTTGAGGCGTGTATGGGTTAGTAAATGCCATCTTTGTTCCTTCAGACTTCATGAGATTTTGCAACGCTTCATCCACAAATTCTCCTCCTCCGTCACACTGGAAAAACTTAACCGGTCGACCACGTTGATTCTTCACGAGCTGCAACATTTCTTTGACCTTGTCAACCACCTCAGATTTCCTCTTCAAGAAGTAAACTAGGCGAAATCTGGAGTAGTCACACGTGAAGCAGACAAAGTATCTGGAACCACCAATAGACTCCTGTTCCATTGGACCACAGACATCAGCATGGATCACTTCTCCTGCCTCAGTAGAACGCTGTTGACGTGACTTGAACGGTTCTCGATGTTGCTTGCCTTCTACACAGGATCCACAGAACACATCATCAGGTTTAACATCAATTCCGTGTTTCTTGAGTACTTGTACAACATGACGTTTATTCTGATGGCCTAATCGTTCATGCCAAACTTGAAGAGAGTCCTTGAACGCCAGGTTAGCTTCACTCACACAGCACGTATCTGGTTCGTTGACTCTGAGCAACATCTTGAACAGCTGACCAGTTCGTACACCTTGAGCCTTGACAACACCATCAAGCAGGAATTCACATCTATCCTTGGAAGAGCTGAAAGTCATACCTCTATCCAGCGCACGCGTAACCGAGAATAGATTCCTCCGGGCATCAGGAACATACAGCACGTTTTCCATATAACCAACGTAGTCCAACGTCCATTCACAAGCGCCACGAAGTTGATAGTTCCTCTTCCCAAAGCAAACATCACTGAGTTGTTCCCGATACGAATTTCAGCTGGAATCGAGAAAGCCTCAAAGAACGAATACCACTCTTTCTTGAAGGTCATATGATCTGTTGCACCAGAATCGATGATCCAAACTTCATTCTTGGTTTCCGCATTGAACACTTCGCCAACGAATGCTTGACCTTTATTTTCAAACGTCACATCGCCCTTCGACTCATATTTCTTCTTCTTCTTTGCTGTTGGACAATCTCTTCGAAGATGACCAACTCCTTGACAACTGTAGCACTTGAAAGTAGGCTTCTTCCCCTTCTGGTTGGACTTGACCTCATCTTTGGCCTGCTTACCACCTGCACAGTATTGACTTCCACTTGCACCTTTAGAATTAACTTTCAACTTGGTTGCCATCAATGCCGATAAATTGTCCTCTTTTACTTGCCGAAGCTTCCTTCTGTGCTCATCAGATGTCAAAACGTTGATAAGATTATCTAAGGTTTGTTGATCATCCGATCTGGCCCACCAGGCTTGTCTGAAACTCTCAAAACTATCAGGCAAAATTTCCAGCAACTTAACCATCAAGGCTGACTCATCGGGCTTAACTTTCAACTGCTGCATGCGAAGAATCAAACCCTCAAATTTAGCTATATGGCTTACCATATCGTCCGCTAAATTCATGTCGAAACTGAAGAACTCCGTCTGTACTGAATGAACAGCTTGCTTGGTTTGTTGTTCATAAATACCGTGCAGTTTGGTCCACATCTGATGAGCAGTCTCGCAGGCGACGATCAGGGTTATAACACTCGAATCAATTGTCTTGATGATGATTTGACAAGCTGCGCGATCTGCTTTATCCCAAACTTTCATCGCTGCTTCGTGAGCCGCAATTTGATCCGCCGTAGCATTAGCCACCAGCACCGGTTTGACCAACTCTCCAATACTCACTTCATAGGCCCCATCAGTTGCACGCAATAAATTACGCACCATAAATTTCCAAATATTCCAGTTTTCCGAACCCTTCAACTTCTCAATACCTTGAACTTCCATGATTGTCAGTCACCAAAATTCCAGCAACTATCACCACCAGGTTATGAGACGAAAAAACTTTTCGGAAAAAAACTATTTGTTTTATTCAATCTTCGTTAAAAACGTTGGTCCACTCAAATCGAACCACGCTCTGCTACCATGTTATTGTTTTGTACTAAATAATATATAATATGCTTTAATTAGCCAACGTTTTAACACAACTTATTTATTGACAGACTTAATCACAGAACACACAGAAAAAGAGACATCTTTTACAGAAGTAAAGTTCAGGTTAATGGAACACAAATCATAGATAAATATCAAGGTTTTACATCAATACAAACATTTGTATTGTTTCGATTTAATGCTTGACACCTTGTATGTAAGATCATTTGATTAGGTCACCAAATAGCTGAAAGAAATGAGTAATGTTATGCTTGGGCAGGACGATGCGCGGAGAGAGAAAAGCATTAGGCAGTTAGTATCTGAGTGCTCGCATGAATGCACGTTTTGTGCGATATAGGCCAAATAAAGAGTATTATACATAATGTGAAAACGAGTATGTTACATGTAATAATTCACCCCTAGTGCACTGTTGCCCGGCATGAGACCGTGGTTCCTTCGAGCGGGATCACTCACAACTTGGGGGTGTTGTGGGCTGCTCGAATGACGTGATGCAGGTGGAGAGGGTAGCCTCATTAGGTGCCCCCGATCCGGTCATTGGAATGCCAACCCCAATGGGGTGGGCGTTCGGGGAAGCCTCAACTTATTTCAGGGTGGCGCTAGCTAGTTGTCGAAGAATTCATCATTAAGTAATAGAATTAATAAATGCAACGTAGACTCCAACCATATGACACTGGACGAACTGATGGCGAGGGGGTGGAGACCCTCGGTGAGTACTTTAGATTGTTCCAATGCTAACAGATCAGTAATTGTTATATTTATTTGCATGCTCCCGTTATCGTAACCTGCCCACGAGCAAGTACCGATGTGCAAGTACCAAAGTGAACCTCTTTGTGAGAACCCGCGGGGAATCAGGTGAGGATAATTTAACCCAATTTACACTTCTATGAGTTAAAAAAGTCTTTTGCTTGTTTCTAAATGGCAGCACTTCAAAGGCTTCGTAGTTAAAATTTGAATATTTGAACATTTGAACATTTTTTGGTCGTTTGCCGCCTTTTAACTTCAACTTCTTACTCGCATAATTACAAAAGACGAAACAAGAAAGAATTAACCAACATTTTTTTAAACAAAACTTAAATTATTGTCTTAAAGTACATATAAATAATTAAAGTCAGTATTTTCAATTAATACTGGACAAAAAAAATAACGCTTATATCTTTATTAGTGAAGGACATCGTAAAGTTTTTGCCGTTTTTCTCAAAACTATGGTTTTGTCACTTGCTGCCTTTTAACTTCTGACGGCAGTATTGGTCACATTTCTAACTAATCTTAAATTACTAATATCTATTCTATGATTGTTGTCGAAAGCATGTTGTGCAACACTAGACTTATCTGTTCTTCCATATTTTAGATGAGCCATATGCTCTTTAAATCTGGCGTTAATTGATCGTCTCGTTTGTCCAACATATTTTCGATTACAATCATTACAACTAATTTAGTAAATCCCAGACCTTTCATTTGGAACGATTTTATCCTTTGGATTGTCTAAAAGTTGTTTTAATTTATTACTCGACGAATGAATCGCTGTTATACCCACGTTTTTGAAGACCTTACTCAAACCACGAGTAAACCGGGGTTCGTACGGGATGGATACATATTTTGGAGTCCCGATATCCTTTTGAAAGGTCGTAGAATTACGAAGTGTGTCCTTAAATTTACGCTTCCTAATTAGTTTTCAACTATATCTCTAGGATAACGATCACTCACAGCTATATCTTTAATTAATACTTTTTCTTTTTCAAACCTCTCATTACTGAGAGGGAAACTTAGTAAACGATGGACAAGAAAATTAAAACTTGCCATTTTATGTTGATAGCAGTGGTGAGAGTCATTAGGGATATATCTGATCGTACTGGTATCTTTTCTATATATATATATATATCAAATTCTAACCTATTGTCACTATTTTTAATTACTAATACATCTAAAAATGGAAGTTTTCCATTATTTCCTAGTTCACATATAAACTTTACAGAAGTGAAACGACTATTTAATTTGGAAATGAGGTTTTCTACATCCGCAATCTTAGTGTCTAGAATCTGGAATATGTCCGAAGTACGGATCAGAGATCCGCTGCACTTAGGCCCCATTGGGCCCCTTGTGCTTCCTCCGTGAGGGAAATGTCTCCCTAAGCCATCGACCAGCCCAATGTTGTACAAAAGGTGATGATGTTGCCCAGGGGCATTTCCCTCAAATTGGCCATAGAAGGCCAACGTTCCCCCAATATGGATTCTCTGGTCGATGACACGGCGGGACATTCGCAAAGTACATGCTCGATCGTTTCATCTTCTTGTGCACATCCTCTGCTGATGGGTGTGTCACTTTGTCTCATGTTATAGAGGTGTTTCCTTACCCGGCAGTGTCCGGTTAGGATTCCTGTAACAAATCGCAGTTTACCCCTGGACATTGCCAAATAGTTCCTCGCCGTCTCTTCGCTGGGATATCTCAAGAGATTTCTGGCCAGCTGACAGCTACTTGTTTCATCCCATAACATCTTAAATTTTATGTGGGTGTTTCCCTTTATTAATTGGAGTTTCGCTGCAACTGGTAGCGTACTTGAAGGACCAGGCCCAAGGATACTCAGGTTGGCTGCCTTCTTGGCCAGTTTGTCAGCTTCTATATTGCCGTTGCATTGTGAGTGTCCTTTGACCCAGCACAGGCAGATGTTATTCATCTGACATGCTCTCACAAGTGCTTGGTGACATTCCCATGTTGATCCTTTAGTTATTTTATAATTTTTCAGGGCCAGTAGTGATTGTCTACTATCTGTGCAGATTCTTATTGTCTTGCCCGTTATTTCTCTGCGAGCAATCTCTTGTGCGGCTATGATTATACCAGCGAGTTCTGTTTGTACTACACTGGCATTTTTATCCATAGTCCAGCTGCATCGGAGTCGCAGATTCCTGGAATGATACCTTTCTGTTACCTCGCCTAAATTCTTGACAGCAAACTTTATTTTACTGTGTTGCTCCTAGATCAAATATTTTAAGAAAGTCCCCAATATCTCTGATGTCAGACGTGTGAACTGTTCAATCATATCGCTTCTGATTGTGATATTCACTGTGATAATTTGAAGAGTATATGCAGGCCCGGATTTATTAATTTGACGCCCCTAAGCAAACGTATATTTGCCGCCCCGTTTCCCGCTCCTCCACCCTGATGATTTATTACAAATTAGATTGTTTAAAAAATATACGATCATTAGCGAACAAATTATTTATTGAGAGAAAAATCAAATATTGTAAGGTCAAAAATGACGTTTTTGAATAAATTTGCGTAGCAGGTTTTTTGAAATCTATTGGTTTATTGTTTTGTATACTGAGGCCGGCCCTTACGTACGCGGCGCCCGTGTACGGCAGCTCATCGGCCACGAACACGAAAACTAAAGGTATTAGAAAACAAATACCTACGCCTCATGAAGGACCCCAATAGATACATCTCCATCAGAAACTTACACAACATTTGCCCCGACATAGTACCGACATTTTAACCAAAATTTTAAACTCTTTAAGGTCTTTTAAACTATTTTAGGTTGATCAATTTACCTTTTATGTTTGTATATTTGTTTTTTAGTCAGTATTCTTTCCAAATTCTACAGAATTCAACTATTTTATTGCATTACTAGAAATCAATAAATAGAAAAACATTTTTAACTCAATTTAAATGACAAACTCAGTCATTCTATTTTCCTTTTTTCCCTATTTTTATTTTGTATACCTTTTTGGACCTGCATTTACGGGGATTTTTAATTTGGCATTTTTACCCCCAGGCAAATTAAAATGTCTCGAAGAGAGTCAACAAAACTATTTACGAAAATTCAACTTCCTATTTATTTCCAACTTTTTCGAATACCATTTGGTCTACTGAATAACCCAATGACAGATAATACGCCCGTCAGCGTAAAGAGCTGTCAATTTACTTCGCTTTCAATTTCCGTTTAACTTACTGCGCGTGGCTGTCTGGCTGGTCCCGGGCATGGCATTACCCTCGCCCTTACTTTCACTTGTATTATTTAATTTATAATAAAATAAAATTTTCTTTTTTCTGTTTCTTAGTGTGTCGTGCATTATAGAATAATTTTGCCGCCCCTTAAAATCTGCCGCCCTAGGCTGCAGCCTTCGCAGCCTATTGGGAAGTATGGGCCTGAGTATATGTAACTTGGTAGCTCGGTTAGCTTAGGTATTATTAGGTACTTGTTTGATTTGTTGTAGTAATTCATATTGTGTTTGTTTTATTGTGCCATATATGCATATGCATATTTAGTTTGGCTAATAGGTATTACGTTTTATGTATTGTATTGCTGTTTTGTATTATTTTACTTCTACTTATATTGTTATATTTTAATTATTACTTGTATTGCTTTTATTCCTGTAATTGGGTTTTTTTCCTGTTGGAATAAACAAATATTATTTTCATTTTCATAACTTTTCTCGCACTAAGATTTTAAAATAGGTATGCTATTTATGAAGTTGCATACCTTAGGGCAAGCTAAATTAAGAATCAACTTTTTATTAAAACATTGTTCCATATGTGTTATGTCTAAGAACTATAAAGAATGGGCCTATAAACCTCAGAATGCACAAACAAAGTCTTCAAAGAAAGAATTCACAATAACAAATGTCTTATGGTAAATAATAACAATTATTAATAAATATCATCGCAATTCATTACTCGTGTATTCAGTATTATAACAATCAACAATAATAGATATATAGCTAACAGATAGGTAGATAATGTTTATTCATAAAACAATACAAAATTACAAAAATAGTTGTATAAGATTTATCGAGATATAAATAAACATGAGGAACCCACTTAAGAAACCTTGTGCGTGGTATAATCTGCGCTATTTAATTATATCAGTAATTTCCAGAAGATGTTAAACTTTAAAATGCATAAAATCTTATAGAATCTATTAAAACAACTACTATCACTTTTTGAATTTTCGAAATAACAATTAATACAAAAGATCCAAAAAATGATTTTAGTTTTGAATAAGCAAGCAATTTCTGTTTCATTTCTTCTTTAAATGCTTCAGAATTCTATTGTATATATAATTCAATATTGTATAGCATATAACTAGAAAAGTAGTTGTTTTAGTAGATTCTACAAGATTTTGTGCATTTTAAAGTTTAACATATTCTGGATAACTGTTTGCCTAATGCTTTTATATATAATATGTTGAAATAGAACGAATATAAATAGTAAAATAGGTTTGTGTTTTCTGTGAATTTCAATCCCGTCGAAACTAATATCATAAAATGTCACTGAAAGTGATGAAGTATTAATATTTTAAGTTAAAGTATAAATGATCAAAAAAACAAATCATACATCCCTCTGAAGTTCCAACTGGTTCATTTTACGTATATATATATATATATATATATATATATATATATATATATATATATATATATATATATATATATATATATATATATACAGGGTGAGTCAGTTTTTTGTAGACAAACTTTAACAGGGGATAGAACGCACGTTTTTAAAAAAAAAAGTGCCTATAAATATATGGCCGATCTAGCTTCCTAAGGAAGATACAAGGTGTTAAAGTTTCATTTTTTTTTACATTAATGTGTAATATTTTCTGAACGGAATGATATATTCACTAAATATTTTACACATATCTTAACCTGCATAGGATCAACATGTTGTATTGTTCCTGTCGAAAATACTATAGTGGATGTTACTTTTTTCGGGTACTTCGGATATTCTGCATAATGGAACTTTTTTTTCGTACGCCACTGGCATTATCTGATACATATTTCTAAAATAACGGCCCCTTAGTAACAATTTTGATCTCTTGTAATTTTGCTCTAACTACGACAGTTTTAGAGATATTGGCCGTTGTTTCTCTGACAGTGTAATGTCGTTATTATATTTTTTTTCTCGAATTTTCTTTATGACTTATAAACGAACGCTTAGATTTTTTCATGTTTGGGGGATAATGCCTATTAATTAAGGCGCATAAAACAAGCGGTAAGAATGTTCAAAAACTTGCACAGTGGCGGGGTGGAAGGGGTGCTCCACCCCTTTCGTAAACAGAACATCTACGCCAGAGACTATTTAAAAAAAAAGTGTTATTTTCATTATCTACATACAGTTTAACAAAAATAATGTCCCTTCTTCTGTTTCGAGATTCCTGTGCGGTTCCTAGTTATTTTGATTTTTAGTGTTTGATGTGGTACTAAATTAAGTAATTTATTTATTAGCAATAATAATTATCGGCTAAATATTTAATTCTTTCAATGAAACCTACCTGAATATGGTGTGTTAAGGATTCTAAAAAGCCGAAATCTCTTATTCTTTATCTTTTTCCAATGTAGTCAAAATAAATATTTGTTATATCAAGCCTTACTCAAATACAATACTTTTATATGTTGAAATCTGTTAAATTACAAATGTACTTACAATAAATACAATAGATTATTGTGCAGTTGCCAAAAGTCTTAAAAATTTCCTTTAAGTTTTATTAAACTTGTGCATGTACCAATTTCTGTTTCAATTTTTGTTGTTGTTTGCTAAATAATTTCCATTTAAAACTAGCGTATTTGTAACTGTACGTAATAATTGCAACAAAATATTATACTCCTTGGAAAACAAGTAAGCATTATGTCATATTTTGAAACGACAGTTTGACGTATTACAAGTTTATCTACAAACAATTTTGCTTCATCTTGAATATTTTCACTGTTATTAATTATTATTTTTAAGATTAAAAAGTTATTTTATGTGATTTGCCAGATTTTAATTAGTGTAACATGCCGTTTACATTTACAAATAGCGAACAAGCCGACATTCATTTTATTTATGGGTTCGCAAATGGGAATTCAAGATACGCAGCTAGGGAGTATCGAAGAAGATTTCAAAATAGACGACAACCTCATCATTCCGTTTTTGTGAGTATCCACCGTCGATTTGTTAACCAGGGTTTGAAAAATGTACCCGGGGGCCGACAGAACAACCGTGGACGAGATAGAGACCGTATATTGCGGGAATTTAATAGTAACCCAACGACAAGTACTCGACGTGCTGCTATTGCTCTTGGTATTTCGCAAAGTAAAATTTCCCGGGTTTTAAAACGGGATCACAGACGCCCATATCATTTTCAACCTGTTCAAGGTTTATGTCCATGTGACGCTGAACGAAGACTTACTTATTGTAGGTGGGTTCTTAACTCCATTCAAAATAATAGGGATTTCTTATCCAATATACAGTGGACTGATGAATCTTGTTTTACTCGTCGTGGTATAGTAAATTTTCACAATCTGCATGTATGGGCACATGAAAACCCACATGCCATTCGACCACGAAGTTTTCAACATGAATTTAGTACAAATGTCTGGATTGGAATTTACGGCAACCACGTGTTTGGACCTTATTTCTTGCCACAACGTGTAAATTCAGAAAATTTCCTACAATTTTTAGAAGAACACCATGGTAATATATGGGAAGTCATTCCTTTGAATTTAAGAAGACAGTCTTGGATTCAACTTAATGGGTGCCCGGCCCATTATGGCAGAAATGTAAGAAATTGGCTAAACAATAACTATCCAGGGAGGTGGATAGGTCGTGGAGGTCCAGTGGCGTGGCCTCCCAGATCCCCCGATTTAACACCACTTGACTTTTTTGTGTGGGGATTCATTAAGGAAATAGTGTATACCACTCCGGTTAATACACTTGAGGAACTTCAAAATCGCATTAGAGATGCTTGCAATGAAATAAGGGTGCATCATTTAGTTAACTTAAGACGTTCTATGATACGTCACAGTGAAATGTGTATTGAGAAGAACGGTTTACATTTTGAACAAAGTATCTAATTTTATGTATGTAGATACTAGTGTTATTGTTATTAATTCTTGTAATTGTTATTTATAAATCATTATTGCTAACAATTGTTATTTATTCCACAATTATTATTGTTAATTAAATATTGCTATAAATTCAAAAATGTTTATATCTCCATAAATATTAACATCAATGTTCATCTAATGTTTTTTTTGTAATTGTAATTACTTGGAAAGAGATAAAGAGATTTTGGCTTTTTAGAATCCTTAACAAACCATATTTAGGTAGGTTTCGTTGAAATAATTAAATATTTAGCCGATAATTATTATTGCTAATAAATAAATTACTTAATTTAGTACCACATCAAACACTAAAAATCAAAATAACTAGGAAACGCACAGGAATTTCGAAACAGAAGGAGGGACATTATTTTTGTTAAACTGTATGTAGATAATGAAAATAACAGTTTTTTTTAAATAGTCTTTGGCGTAGAAGTTCTGTTTACGAAAGGGGTGGAGCACCCCTTCCACCCCGCCACTGTGCAAGTTTTTGAACATTCTTACCGCTTGTTTTATGCGCCTTAATTAATAGGCATTATCCCCCAAACATGAAAAAATCTAAGCGTTCGTTTATAAGTCATAAAGAAAATTCGAGAAAAAAAAATTATAATAACGACATTACACTGTCAGAGAAACAACGGCCAATATCTCGAAAACTGTCATAGTTAGAGCAAAATTACGAGAGATCAAAATTGTTACTAAGGGGCCGTTATTTTAGAAATATGTATCAGATAATGTCAGTGGCGTACGAAAAAAAAGTTCTATTATGCAGAATAGTCGAAGTACCCGAAAAAAGTAACATCCACTATAGTATTTTCGACAGGAACAATACAACATGTTGATCCTATGCAGGTTAAGATATGTGTAAAATATTTAGTGAATATATCAATCCGTTCAGAAAATATTACACATTAATGTAAAAAAAAATTAAATTTTAACACCCTGTATCTTCCTTAGGAAGCTAGATCGGCCATATCTTTATAAGCACTTTTCTTTTTAAAAACGTGCGTTCTATCCCCTGTTAAAGTTTGTCTACAAAAAACTGACTCACCCTGTATATATATATATATATATATATATATATATATATATATATATATATATATATATATATATATATATATATATATATATATATATATATATATATAGATATAAGTTATACGAGCAGTTCCCGTGAGAAGATTCACATCCATAGGTTGATCACCCAACATTCTGCGAACGCAGATAAGCCAGCGAGCGCAGAATGTACAATCATCATATTGATGTAACAAACTTACCAGACTTTGATGGTCGATCTGAACTTTTACCTAGATTTATAGAAATAAGTGAAAAGCTCGTAAATAAATTTTATAACACTGTCGATCCGACAGACTTTCAGAATGAATATCTGATGTCTAGCATTTTAGCAAAAATTAAATGTGAAGCTGCTATTAATATTTCGTCCTGCATAATTAACAATTGGAATTATTTGAAATTGTCATTACTCAATGCTTATGCAGACAAAAGAGATTACACACTTAACATAGAAATGACTGAATGTAAGCAAGAAAATGACACTCTTTATTTGGACCCAATCACATGGAGTTCTTGGTACTATTGCTGTAAGTACATCTATGTCTTATAGAGGCCCCTCTGATCAATATAATTCTGAAAGTTCCGAAGATTCTGATTCATTCTCGCACTCCTTGAATCACTCAAGGGTATCAAACTTTTTTCAAAAAAATTCTGCACACATTAAATTTAACATGGCACAACCCAATGTAAATTCTGCAGCAAATGCAGTACCTATTTCAACACCTGTTTTAAAACAGGAATACTTGCACATGATACCAGACTTTGATGGTCGATCTGAACTTTTACCTAGATTTATAGAAATAAGTGAAAAGCTCGTAAATAAATTTTATAACACTGTCGATCCGACAGACTTTCAGAATGAATATCTGATGTCAAGCATTTTAGCAAAAATTAAAGGTGAAGCTGCTATTAATATTTCGTCCTGCATAATTAACAATTGGAATGATTTAAAATTGTCATTACTCAATGCTTATGCAGACAAAAGAGATTACACACTTAACATAGAAATGACTGAATGTAAGCAAGAAAATGACACTCTTTATTTGGACCCAATCACATGGAATTCTTGGTACTATTGCTGTAAGTACATCTATGTCTTATAGAGGCCCCTCTGATCAATATAATTCTGAAAGTTCCGAAGATTCTGATTCATTCTCGCACTCCTTGAATCACTCAAGGGTATCAAACTTTTTTCAAAAAAATTCTGCACACATTAAATTTAACATGGCACAACCCAATGTAAATACTGCAGCAAATGCAGTACCTATTTCAACACCTATTTTAAAACAGGAATACTTGCACATGATACCAGACTTTGATGGTCGATCTGAACTTTTACCTAGATTTATAGAAATAAGTGAAAAGCTCGTAAATAAATTTTATAACACTGTCGATCCGACAGACTTTCAGAATGAATATCTGATGTCTAGCATTTTAGCAAAAATTAAAGGTGAAGCTGCTATTAATATTTCGTCCTGCACAATTAACAATTGGAACGATTTAAAATTGTCATTACTCAATGCTTATGCAGGCAAAAGAGATATTTACACACTTAACATAGAAATGACTGAATGTAAGCAAGAAAATGAAACTCCATTTGAATTTTACACTCGTATACAACAAATATTAAATTTGCAAACCTCATATATCGCAACCCATAGTGAAGGTAACGAAGCCGTGGTGTTAATAAATTATCACAGAAATTTGACCCTAAGAATCTTGCTTAGAGGTCTCAAAGACCCAGTAGTCTCTTTGATGAAGACAAAAAATCCTCCTGATCTTAATAGCGCGCTAAATATGTTAACAAATGACTTTCAGATAGAAACGGCGCAAAATAGAATTGCTAAAACAAAATCCTTTAATAATAAACCTATAAATAGTCCAGTTCAAAATAAACCAATATTTCAAAATAGGTTAATTAGGCCTAATTTCCAGCCTCAATTACAATTGCGAAATTCCCAACATAATCCCCAATTTACGCAAAAATTAATACGCCCGGATCAAGGTGCCGGACCGTCAACAAACCGAAATGTTTTCAGACCTAATCAATTAAAAATTCTGCCTAAACCAGTGCCGATGAGTGTATCGACAACGAACACTTATAGACCAGGACAAAATCCACAAGGCCAAAATCGCATCTTTCGCCCTAATAACCAAAATTATTTTAGGAGTGACCCTAATGCGCGTCCGAATTTCATCGCCGAAGAATTATTTAATATTGACGATCAACCATCAGTCGAACTACCCGGCGATGACCATTATGGCGAAACTACCGAAAATCCTCAAAATGAGTTTTTTATATTAAGCAATATATTAAGAATATTAAGCAAAATAGGTAATATCAAAATCCATAATAAAAAATTGTCTAAGAGAGGTTTAATTGATGGAGTTGGTTCTATAATCAAAAGCCTAACTGGAAATTTGGACGCCTCTGACGGTGAGAAAATATATAACATACTTAATCAAATCCAAAGTAACGAGAGAAATTTACAAAGCCAATTAAAAGCCCAATATTCCATCAATCATCAAATTATAAATAATTTTAATAAAACTATACAGGACATTCAACACAATGAATTAGTGCTAAAATCAAAAATAATGCAGCTAAGATCATTTATCAAAAACGATGCAACACATCAAGATATTCTTTTTGCGAATGATTTATTTAACCAACTCAATATTCTTTATAATACTATACTTAATACTCTACAAGAAGTTGAAAACTCTATAACGTTTTGTAGACTAAGTACATTACATCCAAGTAATCCAATTAAGTACATTACATCATTACGAAATTTCGCTGCCTTTTGAGGTCAAATACGAAAATATTCTAAATTTCGAATCACTTTTAAAAATTCATTGCAAAATCGACTCCGATCGAATTACCTATTTCTTATCAATCCCTATTTATTTCAAAAAAGAATTCGATCTATTTTATATGTTGCCTGTACCAACAAGACATGAATCAGAATATTTGACGATAATTCCAAACACAAAATATTTACTTAAATCTAAAGACGAAGAGTCTATAAAACCTCTATCTGACATGTGTACACAAGGCAAATGGTATCACTGTCCAAATAAACTGCAAGTGAATTATCGAGCACCCTGTGAAGAAAACATTCTGTTAAACCAAAACTCAACTAACTGTCGTTTTACTCAGCTAGACATCAATGAAAATTACATGGAGACTATTCCTGAAATCAATCAATATCTGGCCGTCTTCCCAAAAGAAGAAAAAATCAAAGCCCAATGCGAAAGTTCATCTGAAACCACATCTGTTATGGGTATATTTCTAATCAAGGAAAAGCCTTGTAAGCTATTCTTCAGAGGACAAGAATTAGTTTTTCAAGAAAAAAGCTATGGGAAACCACTGGTCATTGACGTTGCCAGTCTCCAATCAAAAATCAATAAAACCCCGAAATTCAAAGTAGAACTCAAGAAATTAAACCTTAAGGAACTACCGACCGACCCAATAATACCAATCGAAGATCCGATCAGCTATAACTACCATACTCCAAGCATTTGGACCATCACCCTATATATTCTACTGGCAATTACCATCCCATATCTTTATCTAAAATGGAGAAAGAACAAGAAATCGAGTCCAAAGAAAATTACAAGTGAAACCAATCAATCGGAAGACAGAACTGAAGGAAACGAAAATCAGCCTCCCAGGGGATGCTTCGTTCTGAGGGTGGAGGAGTTATATGAGCAGTTCCCGTGAGAAGATTCACATCCATAGGTTGATCACCCAACATTCTGCGAACGCAGATAAGCCAGCGAGCGCAGAATGTACAATCATCATATTAATGTAACAAACTTGTTAGTGCATTTTAGTTAGTCTGAATTAGGTCTTCAACTAGTAATGTTTGTTTAGAGAAATAAAAATTAGTTTTATTAATTATAATTGATTTTTTTAAAAGGGGATTAGAGCAATCGGTTATATTATCGGTTATATGATAAAAATTAACACAAAAAATTTTGCCCAACTTAAACAAACATAACATTATTTTTTGAACCTGTCGCCTTAATTTAGAATTGTAGGAAATAAATGTAGGCCTTCTGGCCTACTTAATTCTAGCTACTAATTCTAAACTAGCCTACTTAATTCTAAACTAGCACCGGAAATAAAGTTGGATTTTACGTTTTTATTTTAAATTAACGCATTAACATAGCTACTAAAACTAAACTAAAATAGCAACTTGAATTTAAAGAAAGAAAAAACAAAAACAAACAAATTAATGTTATTAACAAAAAACTAATAACGAGTATTTCCGCCCCTACCTCACTACAGCTTCACATCGTCGCCTCGTGCTTAAAAATAATCGCCTAATTTCCTCCTGGTCCAAAGCGTTCCACAATTGGATTAGTGCCTCTTGTATTTCTCCAAGGATCATAGGGGTGGTCGTGTTTTTCTTAACTGCCTACCGAGTACATCCCATATATGGTCAATAGGATTGATATCAGGACTTCGTGCTGGCCAATTTAGTATCTCAACACCTACTTCCTCGATATACTCATCGACAATATGAGCAACATGAGGTCTTGCATTAATAAGAGATTATCACCGATATAACGTACGAATGGGACAACATGTTCTGATAAAATCTCTCTAATGTACCCTTCGCTATTTAGTGCACCTCCATGTACTAGGAACAATTCTGTACGTGCATTTAATGAAATTCCTCCCCACACCATTACGGAACCTCCATTGAAGTGAGTGGTTGGACGTATGTTACATTGTGGGTAACGTTCATTTGGCCTTCTTATAACTCTTTGTCGACGATCAGAACAGTACAGGCAAAACCTAGATTCATCAGTAAATAGCACTCTTCCCCAGTCTTCAATATTCCACTCTAAATGCTCCCTAGCAAATTGTAACCAAGAGCTAGGATACAATTTGTGCTCTGCATTAAGAGTGGGTCCTGTAGCTAGAATTCATATATGAATATTACTTTCGTTGAGTCTTCTTGTTACTGTCTTAGCACTAACTTTAACATCATGGACGGCACTTAGCTGAGTCTGAAGGTTTGTGCTGGTAACAAATCGTTCTCGCAGAGTGCGAACTCTAATAAAAGATCTTGAATCGCTGTCGTAACACGAGGTCTTCCTTGTCCTCGCCGCCTGTCGGAAATCTGTGTTTCTCGAAACCGCTGTACGACTCTTGATATGGTTGAAACAGAAACTCCTAGTCTATCAACTACTACCCGCATACTCAACCCTTCATTTATTAATGTCACTGCTTTAACACAATCATGGTTAAGATTTCATCTACCTTGTTCCATATACAAAACATAAATTCTGTATATCAACGTTTTGACAACTTATTAATTTTCATTGTTTTTAAAATCTCTATATTTTCATTAAAAATGGAGATATCAAAGTGAATTAAAAAGGAAATATTAAGAAAGCATTAGGCTATGCAATAATCAATTATGGTTTCTGTGTCTGATATGTCCCATAGAGTGTTTCAATGTTTGAGAAAAAAACTATCGTCATTGGTACAGCCTCTATGTATGTAATTTATTGTTTAAACAACAAATTTAAAAAGTTCAGCGAATTCACTACAAAATTTCCTACCATTAAAAAAAAGATGATCTAAATTAGGAAACGGGTTCAAAAAATAATGTATTCCAAAGTTGGGCAAAATTTTTGTGTTGCATTAATTTTGTCCGCCAGTGTATTATGGATGTAGAAAACTTAATTTCCAAATTAAATAGTCGTTTTATTTCTGTAAAGTTTACATATGAACTAGGAAATAATGGAAAACTTCCATTTTTAGATGTATTAGTAATTAAAAATAGTGACAATAGGTTAGAATTTGATATATATATAGAAAAGATACCAGTACGATATAGTCAGATATATCCCTAATGACTCTCACCTCTAATGACTCACCACTGCTATCAACACAAGATGGCGAGTTTTAATTTTGTTGTCCATCGCTTACTAAGCTTCCCTCTCAGTAATGAGAGGTTTGAAAAAGAAAAAGTATTAATTAAAGATATAGCTGTGAGTAATGGTTATCCTAGAGATATAGTTCAAAAACTAATTAGGAAGCGTAAATTTAAGGACACACTTCGTAATTCTACGACCTTTCAAAAGGATATAGAGACTCCAAAATATGTATCCATCCCGTACGAACCCCGGTTTACTCGTGGTTTGAGTAAGGTCTTCAAAAACGTGGGTATAACAGCGATTCATTGGTCGAGTAATAAATTACAACAACTTTTAGACAATCCAAAGGATAAAATTGTTCCAAATGAAAGGTCTGGGATTTACGAAATTAGTTTTAATGATTGTGACCGAAAATATATTGGACAAACGAGACGATCAATTAACACCAGATTTAAAGAGCATATGGCTCATCAAAAATATGGAAGAACAGATAAGTCGTGTTGCACAACATGCTTTTGACAACAATCATAGAATATATATTAGTAATTTAAGATCAGTTAGAAATATGACCAATAATAGACAGTTGGATGCAATTGAGAGCATAGAAATTGTAAAATGTAAAAGTAGTATGAATAGCAACTGACCATTTCACCATAAATACACTCATAGGCACAAAATTCCATCCATCTAAAATTCATTTGTAAATATTTTCCTAACTATAGCTTCGATTTACATGATTTAAATTTTGGCCTTATACAAGGTGTTCCAGTTACATTGGATTTTTGCATAAAGTTTGCAACACTCTGTGGTAAGTGCAAGCAATAAAAAGATGAAAATTGTGGTACAGAACTATAGCGTAGTCTCTTCTTAATAATTCGTTTTTTAATTGATGTCAATATCTCTATTAATAGGGAAGATATGATTAATTAAAATAATGACTGTGTCATGGTAATTTTCAATGCAATTGCCAATGGGTTTTTACAAACAAACGAAGATGCTAACTTCGTTTGTTAATTGTTGCGATTTGGTCTGAGTCATAACAAAGTAACGGTAAACAATAAAAAGTAATAATGGTCTTAAGTGCAACTGGCGCCGCCAGAGCCATAATTTTAATACAGGAAGGGCGGTCACAATACTATGCGGCACAAGTTCTAGGTGTTTCGAGATGTAGTATTCAAAGAGCCGTGGAACGGTTTCAAGAAACTGGAGAATACACCAGAAGAATGGGACGAGGAAGAAAAAGATGTACAACTCAGCAGGACGACCGGTTTTTAGCCCTAAGAATACTACGAAACAGGGACTATACTTCAGTTAGTGAGCGGAATGCTTTACAACATGTACGTGGTGTAGATATTAGTGTATACGAACTGTGAGAAGAAGGCTAAATGAAGTTGGCTTAAAGGCAAGAAGACCTGCCTATGGCCTATTGCTGACTAGAGAACATCGGAGACAGCGCCTTCTTTTCGTCCGTGAACACCAAAATTGGGGAACTGAGGAATGGGGTAAAATCCTGTTTACTGATATCGTACAGAGTTAGTGGTGGTACAGAGTTAGTGGTGGTGGGGCAATGACTGCTGATAGGTATATTACTGACATTTTGGAATCACATGTTATGCCTTTTGTCCCATGTATTGGAAACAATTCCATGCTAATGCATGATAATGCCCGTCCACATGTGGCAAGAATCGTTTCCGAGTATTTGGATCAGGTTGATGTTAACCGTATTGCGTGGCCTGCAAGGAGCCCAGATCTTAACCCTATCGAACATGTTTGGGACATGGTAGTAAGACGTGTTCGAGCCCAAGTTCCTGCTCCTGTGAACCTGAGGGAGCATAGTGCAGCTGTCGTACAAGCATGGGATGAATGTGACAAGGTGCCATTCGTCATTTATTTGAGGGGATGCCAAGACGCATGGAAGCTGTAATTCTTGCTCGGGGAGGCAGTACAAGATATTAACGGTTTTTTTCAGTTTATTTTTGCTGTAAATTTTAAAATATTGTTACATTCATTATCGAAAAATTTTTTATGTTGGTTCTTTGTTTGTGAAGTTAAAAGTTAATGTTAATAATTATAAATTGAAAAACTACGTCATTATTTTAATTAATCATATCTACCCTATTAATAGAGATATTGACATGAATTAAAAAACGAATTATTAAGAGAGACTACTCTAAAGTTCTGTACCAAAATTTTCATATTTTTATTGCTTGCACTTACCACAGATTGTAACCGAACAAATCGAACCTACAGTTAGGAAAATATTTTCAAATGAATTTTCTCTGAGTGTAGTATAAATAGGGTAGATTTTGGTCATTATTTACGACATCCACTTCTGACCTATGACTAAAATAAAAATACATACTTACAGTAACGTAACTTAAGTGCAACGAAAAAATGTTTTAAGTTTTAAAAACCACCATTGGCATTTATTAGATCACCGGACTCTGCATCACACAACTGTCCTATTTATCCGGTCATATAACCTGCACTGTTGCCAATAACTACTTATCGATTTCGTCCTATTTGTCGTTACATTTGTTGATATTTTCCTTGCCCCTCTCGCACCTACCAAAATTTCATGCACATATATCCATTAAAATTTATGGTTGATACCTTAACCTTGACCCACTTAAATTTTTACACAGCCAGCACCCTATTTATACAGCTATTTGCTCACAGGTACTCTATGCTTGTGGACTCATTTGCACATTGTTCTATTGATCACAAATTACTTCTAATAATGTCATCTACATGTTAGAAAAAAGAAAACGCCAAAAACGTAGAAGTGGATGTCGTAAATATTTACCTAGATTTTTAGTTTAAGATTAGTTTTAGTCGTCTCCGGATGATGCCTACCTGGTTGGCGAAACGCGCGTCGAGCGAAGTGAAAGCGTTTTGGCGTTTGCGGAAACTACTCCGAGTGAGATAAATAAACGTTACTTATAGTCTAACACATAAATAAAAAATATACTTATAAGCGAAGATAGAAATTCCTTTTCTATACAGGGTGGTCCAGTTTATAATACATTAATTTTAGGAGGTGATAGACAATCGAAAATGAAGGGGACTTTCCCCAGAAAATTTATTTCCAATGGGACTAATAACGGAGATACAGCCCTTCAAAGTTGGGAAAAAATAATCGTTTTATTCGCATAACTTTTGAACCGTTCAACCGATTTTATTCAAATTTTAAGCAAAGCTTACTAAAATAACTGTCCGTAGAATGGTTATAACGTGTTCCGTCAAAATTTTTCAGGAGCGTAGATAATGGGAGGTGCCACCTTTTTTTCCCACCTATTTTTTACACCACTGGTTATTTTTTTAAATTGCTCACATTTTTGGATTTCAGATTTAATTTAGGAAAAAACGTTATACCTGCAAATTTTCGATTAGAGGTTTCGTTTTCGAGATATTTGTGAAAATTTCAAAACATGTACGAAAACGCCGATTTAAAATGAAGCAACACATTTTTAGAGTGCAATCCTTCGGGCTACACATAATCAAGTAATCAAGTACGCCTTGCGTCACGCCTCGAAATGTTGACATTTCGGCATCTTTTGCACTTGTATTGTATCTTGTGTCCCATTGTTTGTGTAATATCTCCACGAAAACATGCCAAACTTATTCAATAATGCCGAGTCTGCAGACATACACTTTGTTTACGGATTCTGCGATGGAAATGCCGCAGCTGCTGTCAGGGAATATCGCAGAAGATATCCAGATCGGAGGCAACCAAATGCGCGTGTTTTTGTGACCATGCATCAACGTTTTCCTGACTTTGGCTTGAAAATCGTCATGGACCGGCAGCCTAGGGGACAAATTAATGAAGAAAATGCCATAATCAGAGCTTTTAATAACAATCCTCGGCTAAGTTCACGTAGAGCAGCCTTGCAGTTGAGAAAATCTAAATCTAAAATATTGCGTGTTCTTCATAAGGATAATCAAAGACCATATCATTTACAAACAGTGCAAAATTTACTTCCTGGTGATGAAAATCGTCGTCTTACCTTCTGCAACTGGATACTGAATTCTGTTCAAGAAAATCCACAGTTCCTACATAAGATTTTATGGACTGATGAGTCCTGTTTCACAAGAACGGGAGTATTCAATCACCATAATTCTCACATTTGGGCTCAAGAAAACACTAGAGGTATTCGAATTAGGTCCTTTCAACACGAATTTAGTGTTAACGTATGGCTTGGGCTAATCAACGGTTATATTTGTGGTCCATTTTTCTTACCACCTCGACTGAACTCTGTGCTTTTCCTTGACTTTTTAACAAATAACTTGTACGACCTGTTTGATGATATACCCGTCGAAGTACGCCATAATAGTTGGTTCCAAATGGATGGTGCTCCAGCGCATTTTGGACGACAGGTGAGAGACTGGATGAATGAAAATTATCCGGAAAGATGGATAGGGCGTATCACGAATAACGATCCACCTGAAGTAGGAAGAGGGCCAGTGTCTTGGCCAGCAAGGTCACCTGATATAACCCCATTAGATTTTTATGCATGGGGCTATTTAAAGGATGTTGTATACGCAACAACAATTGACACAAGGGAAGAGTTGAGTTATTAAAAACCTTTCGTTGTATTCTTTGAAAACTGTTGGTTCAGTAAAATGTTATAAATTGTGATACAAACGTAATAAAGTTAATCTAATCAGAATTCTACAGCAATAACTATTTTTTATTTTTTTTCTAAATTTAAAAATATAATTTATTTTCAAAACTAATTTGGGGAGTCAAAAATAAGGAGTTAAAGGGTAGCCATCTTCCATCTCCCATTATCTACGCCTCTGGACATTTTTTAATCAAATGCGTCCCAGCAAATTTCGAAAGACATAGTTTACTATAGGAAATGGTTTAAATGTATTAAAATCCGAAGCATTGCACCTTGAAAATGTGCTAGCTTCATTTCAAATCAAATTCAACCTGCCGAAAGTTTTAAAACTTAAAAACATGACTTCAGCGTCATGTTTGCAAATTTTCACAAATATCTCGAAAACGAAGCCTCTAATCGAAAATTTGCAAGTATAACGTTTTTTCCTAAATTAAATCTGGAATCCAAAAATGTGAGCAATTTAAAAAAATAACCAGTGGTGTAAAAAATAGGTGGGGAAAAAAGATGGCACCTCCCATTATCTACGCTCCTGAAAAATTTTGACGGAACGCGTTATTACCATTCGACAGAGACTTATTTTAGTAATCTTTGGTTAAAATTTGCATAAAATCGGTTGAACGGTTCAAAAGTTATGCGAATATAACGATTATTTTTTCCCAACTTTGAAGGGCTACATCTCCGTTATTAGTCCCCTTGGAAATAAATTTTCTGGGGAAAGTCCCCTTCATTTTCGATTGTCTATGACCTCCTAAAATTAATGTATTATAAACTGGACCACCCTGTATACTGCCCGCTATGACCATCAACTTTTTAAAATTAGACATAACTTTTTAATCAATTTTCCTAAATCACTGAAATTAAAAATCATTATTCATTCATCATTCATATTCATCAGTGTATATTTATTAAACCTTTATATTCACAGTAAGAAATTTATTTATCCATTTATCTTACCTAGACTATAATAATCCTGTTCTTCATATGATTCCTCAGCATCTGTGCATATAATGACACTAATATCAGAATAAGAATCAATATGATCAACACAATAGTCAAAATATTGTATTACGACAAACGACACATTGTTCAATTCGATTCGTACCGATCCATTTTCGGTAATACTGAAGTAATCTGCGGAAAACGGCGCTACTTTGGTCTTACTACTGCTAGAGCATTCACTTCCAAAAATGATTTTAAATTCATATTCACTTTTAAGAAGAAACTTTTCGGAACTTATAACGCACGTATTATTAATCAAAGCGTATCCCATTTCACAACATTTTCTTATGAAATTGTATCCCGTTTCGTTGCTCAATGTCGCACTAATTTTCGAGCTCAGCAGAAGCGTGACTATTAATTTGCTGATCAGGGTTGTGATAATCATGATGTCAATTTGAAGGAGCTACAAGTGATACTGGTTTCTTAACAAGCTTCCTGCTACATATGCTTTGTTCGAGTAAAGTCGCTTCGTTTATTTAGACAGCGATAATTTTCAAAGAATATGAAATATTTCTTTATGGAAAGACAAACGTCGGAAACTAATATTGAAGTGATTGAATAATAAAAATGTTATGTTAGCATTACCTCACATGTGTTTATGTACATATGCCCTTTCAAAAATATACATTTAAGCAGTATGTGTAGGCTATACAGACTATTTCCTTAAGAGCTAGTTATATGCTAGAGTATTATTGGCAAAATTATCCCAAGTACTTTTAAATTGTCTTACGAGCTACCCCTTGGAGAACAATTTCCTATTTATCCTCTTTCGTAATATAAACTACTTGTTACAGTGATGTAGACAGCTCCTGCGTTTGAAGAATGATATTTATCATTTAGGAAGAGTTTATTTATTACATATAATAATTATTCACTAGTTTATGAAAAAGTAATTATTAAATTTAGTACTCAATTTAGTGTAATGTCATCCGACTCTAAGAGTTAAGTAATTTACCGGCAGACACTATTAGAATTTTGATGTCTCTAACCGACAAAGGCCCAGATAAATATAAAAAATAAACTTGCTCATGATTGGGATTACTATAAAAACCTAAGAAATCAAACTGATTATGCAATAAAGCGCAATAAAAAGCATGCCTCAAATTTATGTTAAACACTAACAGGGGTAATGTTTAGAAACCACTTAAATAATGTTGAATCAATTAACAAATACTTTGTAATTTCTTCAAATAGCATATCTCTTTAAACGCTAATATGGTCAATTTTAACTCAAAAAACCATCAAAGAGTGTAATAATTGGAACTGCAGATAGATCAATAAAACTAACATCTGTCATTTAGAAAAGAATGCATAGAAAAAGCAAAAAATGTTTTAATACATAATAACTATCCTTTTTCTCTAATCAACAAAATTTTCAAAAACAGAAATCACAAATAATACAATTTTCCGCCACCAATAATCAATGCAACAAATACTCGTAAAACATATATTGCCTTACAATATATACCACAGCTATCAGAAAATATTTCCAACATTTTAAAAACATATATGATATTCACACAGCACACAAAAATGCAAACAACTTAAAATTCCTTTACACAACATCAAAAGACAAAAATCCACTTGAAAAAACTACACACTGTATATACGAAATTCCATGTAAACAATGTGATGAAGTTTGGTCAAACATTGGTCAAACAATGCAACTTCTTGAAGAACGTTTGAAAGGTCACAAATATTCAGTTAATATTACAGCTCTAAAAAACATTCTAATGAAACAGGTCATCAATTTAACTACGAAAATACTAAAGTTATTAATAAGGAACAAAATTATAAAACACGGCTAATTATGGAATCAATTTATACTCAAAAAAAATCCTAATGCATGTAATAACAGAAAAGATACAGAACATCTTTCTACAATCTACAATTTGTTAATATAAAAATATTAAATAAATTTAAAAAAAACATTCTCTCTATATATAAACTTATATACGTACATACAAACCTACTTACTATAAATATACATCGTAAAATAACCTAAGTTCGTAGGGTTTCTTGACTGTTCTTCCATATGATACCAATCGAACAGTCTAGTAACCTCAAAAATTAATTAAAAATGTCATTTTTGCCTATGTCAAATATGTCATAAATAAAATACTCTGTTGAAAAAGGCCCAAAAAAGGGACCGAAACGTTAAGTAATATAATCAGTCGTTTTATTGGTACCATCCCAAGATAAACCCTGTAAATATATATATATATATATATATATATATATATATATATATATATATATATATATATATATATATATATATATATATATATATATATATATATATATATATATATATATATATATATATATATATATATATATATATATATATATATATATATATATATATATATATATATATGGTGCCGCGGGTTCGTGGATTTGACTGTAACTTTGAGGACAGATTTTAGTTATAAAAAAAGGGTGACTCACCCAATTTTAGCCTGTCAGAGTGCCAGGAATCGGAATATAATTTTTTAAAGATTAAAAAATTTATAAAAAAAAGGATTTTTCCTCTATTTTCAAGATGCGATATCACGCCGGAAACTGCTCGTATCGGGATCTACCCGTGCTCATTTTTTAGCATTTTTAGTCTACTTGATGGATATTGCTGCCCGCTTGCTTAAAATTTAATTAAGTGTCTGGAATTTTAAATTTTCGGAAACATGTTTTTCTTTAATAAACGGTTTTTTCGATGTTCGTCAATCACGTACCGGCGCTCAAATCACTTCCTCCCCCGTCCAAGTTGACCTTTCAATGCTATAAATTTGATATATTAGGCCCGCAAGCCCTGTCCCGTTGTACACACATTCCTACGTCATTTGAAAGATCGTCTTAAAATTAAAAAACAATAAAATCGAGGGTACAAAAAACCTCATAACTTTTTTCTCTCCGAACCAAAGTGCTTCAAAATTGAGCACGAATCGGCTTTTTATATGTAGAATATACCCTCCAATTACCGAGCTTGGCACAGACTCCGTAACGGAGATACACGCATAAGAAAATCGACGATTTTTTATATATTCTGCATATATGTACGGACTAAATCCATTAGCTTGACCGCTCGCGGAGCCCTGTCAGCGACAATTACTAATAATCCATATTTTGATCGATAAACCTCTGTCAAATTATCAACTAAAGGGTCCGAGAAAAGCTGAGGATGCGCGAGTTCCAAGACAATGCACTCGATTACTCCAGTAATTTTCGTCTACTTGTCGTAACTCATTTCGATGCCGCGCATCTGCTCGGTGTCACGCGAACTACTCAGTCGAAGTTACAGGTTATGTTTGTCGTCTCCAACGTTGACGGTTTTCCTTTTACAGCGGGTCGTAACACACGGGAACAGAGTTATAATACAAAAAAAGTGAAGTTACGATTTTGGAAAGAAAACATGTGCGTTACAAAGCACGTCTAGCGTTGCGCACAAGAAAAAGAAGAAGAAGAAGGGGGAGAAAAACAAGATGACGAGATCCAGCAAGTGAACAAGTGTCTTTTCACGTGTATCGGTATTCAGTTTAATAAATTGGCGTACTTCAAATTTCTTGCAGAGGTTTGATTTCTTTCTTCATTTGCAGAGCAGATTCAAGATGGATGAGTGTAGTATTGGAGTAATCACGCAATCTAAGGACTGTCATGGAAAAAGGTTTTCAAAGAAAGCAGCATTGTATAAGTTTGATTCTTTCACTGCAGAGGAGATAGATACCTTAAGATTCCGAGTGTCAAATTTTCAATACGATATTGCGAGTACAATTTGTGACTTCCAAAAATGTACGTATCCTGATTATTATTCCTACAATATAAAAAAGTGTTACGATCCTTACGGTAAACACGCCCACCCGATCCACGCTGATTTAAGGATACTCGATTTACAAACATGTCGAGATTATCTCTATTTGACTACCAAAAAATTTATCCCGGGGGAGAAAGTTTGCAAATCGTGTCAGCAATCAATTAGAGATGACACATAAAGAAAATTAT
Source organism: Tetropium fuscum (assembly GCA_964058915.1). NCBI lineage: Eukaryota > Metazoa > Arthropoda > Insecta > Coleoptera > Cerambycidae > Tetropium > Tetropium fuscum. The sequence continues at coordinate 657,539 of CAXKVY010018498.1, forward strand.
ATCTGCTGATGAAAATGATATCTGCTCCCAACGAACCTCAAATAGAAGATGACGGCTGTTATAACTTCCGATAACGTAATACCGAACGTCAAACAATTGCTCGTGAGCTCTCAGATGATTTGGAATCTTGCTCGACGTTGGAGCATACCAGTTCGGGTTGTTCTTTTGCAACCTTATACAGGGTGCTCTATCCATTCTCGGAGTAACTCAGGAATTTAAAAAAAATCCCGATCGATCGACGCCCAGCAGAGATTGAGGCCCTGGTTCTGGAAGTATGTTCGAAGCTCTCGACAAAACTATCCGCACTACATGTACCAGACTCTCATGCAATCCAAGGGCCTTCAATGAGATAGGTTTCAGAAATCAATGAAATTCTTATGAATTTGCAGAAAAGTATCAGCGACACTACCGAGCATTTCGCATATACTGTCCATGCTTTTCTGGAGGAATTGACTGGTACAATTTGCCATGACTACCCTTGGATTAAAAAAGTCGTGTACTTTTCTGACGGCGCCCCAAACCAGTACAAAAACAAGTAAGTAATGATTCATCCTGAAATTTTTATAAAATAAACAAAATTGTTCTGTATTGTTGAGAATTATTCGTATTGAAAATAATTTTCAGGAACCATTTGGCCAATATTCTTTGCCATGAAGAAGATTTTGGTCTGACAGTAAGTTATAATTTTTTTGCAACCAGTCACGGGAAAACCGCCGGTGATGGTATTGGAGGTACGGTAACGAGGACCGTCATGCGCCACCGCATTCGATTTCAACTAGTATTTACTCTATCAGGTAAGTTCTAGGTACGGTTCTAGGTACGCATTAAAACTTATCAATTCAAGTTGATGTTTAAAGAAAGATTGACAGGAAAATTAATTATTTCATAGCTCTATGGGTCTCGGACATTGAGGTTTAAGCACATAAAAGGAAACTCAAACGTCGATTTCATGCTGTAACGACTCTTCCAGGGACAAGAAAAAATCATTGTTTTATCCCTATAAGTAAAAATTCATAGATAAGCGAACAAACGATAAGAGAAATGAATGTTTAATTTCTCGTGAAAATGTTCTGATAGAAAAAAATTAATAAAATAGATCAGTTGCCTAACTAGAGACTCGTTTCTAAAAATTTTCACCCTGAACTGTCCCCATTTACAGTTGCACATTGAGAAATTCCTCTATGATCAACTTGTGTGTGAGTTTTTCTACAGAACAGGAATATGCAGAATATAGAACAAATCGTCAATTTTCCTATGCGTGTATCTCCATATAAAAAGCCGATTCGTGCTCAATTTTGAAGCATTTTGGTTCGGAGAGAAAAAAGTTATGAGGTTTTTTGTACCCTCGATTTTATTGTTTTTTAATTTTAAGACGATCTTTCAAATGGCGTAGGAATGTGTGTACAACGGGAGAGGGCTCGCGGGCCTAATATATCAAATTTATGGCATTGAAAGGTCAACTTGGCCGGGGAGGAAGTGATTTGAGCGCCGGTACGTGATTGACGAACATCGAAAAAAATGAAAAAAAACCGTTTATTAAAGAAAAACATGTTTCCGAAAATTTAATATTCCAGACTTAGTTAAATTTTAAGCAAGCGGGCAGCAATATCCATCAAGTAGACTACAAATGCTAAAAAATGAGCCCAGGTAGATCCCGATTCGAGAAGATCTCCGATTCCTGGCACTCTGACATGCTAAAATTGGGCGAATCATCGTTTTTTTATAACTAAAATCTGTCCTCAAAGTTACAGCCAAATCCACGAACCCGCGGCACCATAAGTTTGTATAATATATATATATATATATATATATATATATATATATATATATATATATATATATATATATATATATATATATATATATATATATATATATATATATATATATATATATATATATATATATATATATATATATAAACTATCAGACATAAAAAGTGGCGCACCTAGATTTTGTCCCAAATTTGATGTTCAATAACTTTTAAACCAGCCTATCGATTTTGATAATTTTTTTTGTTTGAAAGGGCGATTCTTGCGGATGGCTATTTTGTAATTGGCTTTCCATAAGAAACGTATTTTTTAATATGTACAGCCTTTAAAAACCGATTATGATTTTGACACGAAATTTGAATGTCGCTGTGGAGTGAAATTTTATTTGTATTGCATTCTTGGTCACGGTGTTTACCATTCTTTTTTCAATATTCTCTTTTTTGAATCACCCCTCTAGCCCCTTCAGCAACGAAGATGCGACATTTTAGATGAAACGGTGTTATTAAGTTTGATATTTAACAAGGAGACTATGGTAACGGTTAACACTGAAACGTCAAAGGATTCAGTTGAAATTCTCGTGAAAAAAAAATAATTCAGTTAACGTTCTAAAAGAAAATGCCAGTGCAAATTAGTCTAATTCAAGTAGCTAGAGTTGTGGCTTTGGTAGAAGATGGAAGAAGTCAAGGATATGCAGCTCGTATTGTTGGTCTACCAGAAACAACTGTCCGAAGAGCGATCCAGCGCTACCGAGAAACGGGCCAATACAGCAGACAGTCCAGGTTCGGGTAGTTCCAGGATTATGCAAAATATTGAGGATCGATTTATTGGTCTGCAAATATCGAGGAATCCCTGAAACAGCTGTGACCACAAACCGAAATTTAAGAAACGCACGAGGAACAGTTGTGTCAGATCGAACAATTTGTCGGAGATTCAGGAGTCTCGGTTTTATTGCAAGAAGACCTGCTATTGGAATGCGATTATTTCTACTCGACGACATCGAGTAGCTCGTTTGGATTTTGCTCGAATTCATCTTGTTTGGAATGAGTTGCAATAGTCTCAAGTTTTATTCACTGACGAATCAAGATTCACGTTGAGATCAGTAGACGGGCGTCGGAGGGTTTGGAGAAGGCGTGGGAAGAGATAAGAGTATGGTATGTTCAATGAAAGGGAGAGTTTTGGCGGCGGTTCACTAATGGTATGGGATGGAATTACCAGCGATGCCCGTACAGAATTATTTGTGTTTCCACCACGGCAATCTCTAAATGCAGTTAGATACATAGAGATCTTGAATGAACATGTTGTGCCATTTGCACCTTACATTGGGGAAGAATTCCTCTTAATGCAAGATAATGCACGACCGCATACAGCAGTGATGATAACACAATTTTTAAACGATGTCGGAATTAATCGTATGCCGTGGCCCGCTAAAAGCCCTGATATGAATCCCATTGAGCATTTATGAGATGAATTGGGACAACGTGTTAGTAGACGCAACCCAGAGAATCTGAATGAATTGAGGATTGCTCTTACAGAAGAATGGGACAATATCCCTCAAATCACTAACACAAATTTGATTGAAAGCATGCCTAGGCGTATGGAAGCTGTTATAGCAGCCAGAGGAGGAAATACTTGTTATTAGTTAGTTTGTTGTTCAGTTATTTTTTAAGTATATTGTTTTAATCATTAATAATTACAGTCGTTTTACTAAAATGTCGAATAATTCTTTGTTTGTAATTTCCTTTTAATGTTGTTTGTACTTGTAAGTAACAATTATTTCAGCGTCCGTAATCGAAAACGCTAAACATTTCTTAAACGATGAACTTTTTAGACATTGTCAGCTCCACGGCCTCCTTGTTGAATATCAAACTTAATAACACCGTTTCATCTAAAATGTCACATCTTCGTTGCTGAAGGGGCTAGAAAGGTGATTCAAAAAAGAGAATATTGAAAAAAGAATGGTAAACACCGTGACCAACCTAAGAATTCAATACAAATAAAATTTCACTCCACAGCGACATTCAAATTTCGTGTCAAAATCATAATCGGTTTTTAAAGGCTGTACATATTAAAAAATATATTTTTTATGGAAAGCCAATTACAAAATAGTCATCTGCAAGAATCACCCTTTCAAACAAACAAAAAATTATCAAAATCGATAGGCTGGTTTAAAAGTTATTGAACATCAAATTTGGGACAATATATATATATATATATATATATATATATATATATATATATATATATATATATATATATATATATATATATATATATATATACTGCTCTGAAGGTCCTCAAGAAAGGTGAAAGAACTTGTACAACTTCTAAGTGATTCGTTTTCGTGTATATAGTGGTTCATTTCCGTATGTATGTCCAGATATAGCACTGGTAAGTGGTTTTCCTTCTTATTCGTCTATTTGCTTATTTCTATGTAATGAAATGCTACAAACCCAAGATTACTTTTCACAAAACAAATATGAATAGCAAAGAATTTCAAATATAAATATATATATATACATATATATATATATATATATATATATATATATATATATATATATATATATATATATATATATATATATATATATATATATATATATATATATATATAAATATATATATATATATATACATATATATATATATATATATATATATATATATATATATATATATATATATATATATATATATATATATATATATATATATGTATATATATATATATATATACACTGCTGTTAAAAATTATTGCACCACGTTAATATTTGCTAAAATTTGACGTCTCATAACTTTTTTACTTTTAGTCCAATTTTGATAATTTTTTTAGAATACCGTAGATAAAACGACTAATTTCAACTTGCATATTCAGTCTTTTGTTAACTGAGGACGGTTTAGGTATTATACAGGGCTAACTAAAAGGTTGTTATATAACCCTAATTTTAAAACACTCGGTGGAATAATTTCGTAACCAAATTCTTTAAAAATACCAATTTTTGTTAAGAACCATTCCTTTCCCACATTTTGTTTTTTGGTCCATGTCTTTAGATACATTGGTTCATTTTTAAGAGCAAAATGAATTTGTCACCAACAGTTTACTGTTAATTTACTCTGCTGTTACAAGTGATATGTAAAACGTAGGCGGCGTATGTCAACCAAAAAACAATGATTGGGTGTATGCAATCTCATTTTGACACATTTTTAAGAACAATACGGTGTTGAGGAATATTCAGCAATTTAAAATAATGAATCGTGTGAGACATTTGACAGCATTGGAATGTGTAAGAGCGCAAACTTTGGTTGAAGAGGGTAGAAGTATGCGATATGTCTCTCGAATTCTGGGTGTTAACCATTCGACAATAAGTCGAATGTTAGAACGTCACAGGGCAACTGGTTCTCACTCCAGGAGACATGGGCAGGGTAGAAAAAGGGCGACGAATGTTAGGGATGACCATTTTCTCCGCCAAAATGCTTTAAGAAATCGGACAGTAACAAGTTCGCAATTGAAGAGTGAACTTGAGATGGTTAGAAATGTTTCTGCTCTCACTGTAAGGAGAAGACTACGGGAGGTAGGTTTGATCAGTAGAAGGCCCATAAAGGCACCAGAACTTACCAGGGCTCAGAAGGTAGCTCGCGTACGATTTGCACGAGCACATGAAAATTGGACTATCGATGACTGGAGGAAAGTCGTATTCTCCGATGAAACAAGAATAAGCCTAAAATCTTGTGATGGGCGGCAAAGTGTGTATAGAAGACAAGGGGAAAGGGAAGCTGCCTTCAATTTCGTTCTAAACGAACCCTTTGGTCGTGGCTCCAAAATGTTTTGGGCCGGTATTTCTTTCGATGGCCGTACGGAGTTAGTCCCTATTTATGCAAGGGCAATGAATGCGGAATAGTACGTAGAGAACATTCTCCAGGAGCATGTAATGCTCCGTTTATAGGTCCTGATTTCATATTCATGCAAGATAATGCAAGACCACATGTAGCAAGAATTTGTGTTGAGTACTTGAATGAAGTCCATATTGATGTTATGAACTGGCCAGCACGAAGCCCGGATTTAAATCCCATCGAACACCTATGGGGCATCATTAAGAGAGCAGTGAGACGACGTCTACCAGCCCCACAGAACCTTCAACAGCTGGAACAGGTTACTCTTCATGAGTAGGATAATATTCCTCAACCCGTCATTCAAAACCTCATTAGAAGTATGCCACGGCGGATTCAGGCTGTAATCCGAGCTAGAGGTGGCAGCACAACCTACTAGGGATCAGCTCACATAATTTTATTTCTTTGTTTTCTTGTTAATTAAAAAATGTTTCTTCTCACCCTGCATCTAAAAGCCAAATGCATCTAAAGACATGGACCAAAAAACAAAATGTAGGAAAGGAATGGTTCTTAATAAAAATTGGTATTTTTAAAGAATTTGGTTACGAAATTATTCCACAGAGTGTTTTAAAATTAGGGTTATATAACAACCTTTTAGTTAGCCCTGTATAATACCTAAACCGTCCTCAGTTAACAAAAGACTGGATATGCAAGTTGAAATTATTCGTTTTATCTACAGTGTTCTAAAAAAATTATCAAAATTGGACTAAAAGTAAAAAAGTTATGAGACCTCAAATTTTAGCAAATATTAACGTGGTGCGATAATTTTGAACAGCAGTTTTTGGTGTTTGTGGAAACTACTCCGAGTGTTACAGTTACATCAAAGGTTCCAGCCCTATCCAGCATTAAAATGCTGCTTACACAATAAAAACCGTTAATATTTTTTATTTATTTTGTTTATAAATTTGTTATAAAAAATTTACTTCTGAAAGAATGCTCCTTAAACAATAAAAACCGAAAATAAGATTATCTTCAAAATTTGTTTATGAATTTTTTATAAACAATTTAGTTGTCATAGCATTTATTCGTAAAAAGTGTCCTTACACGCTAAAAATCGAATAAAAAAATCCGAATTTCTTTATCAAAATCCCCCAAAAGTGTGAAATTATTTATGGACGAACCCATGAAAACGCCACTTAATTTAATTGTATTTAAAAATATCCATTTAAATAAATTAAGCATGCCTAAGTATGCATAGCAAAATAGATAGCGCGTTGTATAAATTTAGTCCCTATATATACAAATGTACAGCAGAACAGAATAGCAGCCGAACAATAAACAGAATACTGGAACATGTTGTCAAGTGGTCGGCCACGAAATAGTAATCATTATATATATATATATATATATATATATATATATATATATATATATATATATATATATATATATATATATATATATATATATATATATATATATATATATATATATATATATATATATATATATATATATATATATATATATATATATATATATATATATATATATATATATATATATATATATATACATAACATAAAATTTACTATGATTAAAACTCCAGTTTTAATCGTCTCCGGATGATGCCAACTTGGTAGGCGAAGCGCGCGTCGAGCGAAGTGAAAGTGTTTTGGTGTTTGTGGAAACTACTCCGAGTGTTACAGTTACATCAAAGGTTCCAGCCCTATCCAGCATTAAAATGCTGCTTACACAATAAAAACCGTTAATATTTTTTATTTATTTTGTTTATAAATTTGTTATAAAAAATTTACTTCTGAAAGAATGCTCCTTAAACAATAAAAACCGAAAATAAGATTATCTTCAAAATTTGTTTATGAATTTTTTATAAACAATTTAGTTGTCATAGCATTTATTCGTAAAAAGTGTCCTTACACGCTAAAAATCGAATAAAAAAATCCGAATTTCTTTATCAAAATCCCCCAAAAGTGTGAAATTATTTATGGACGAACCCATGAAAACGCCACTTAATTTAATTGTATTTAAAAATATCCATTTAAATAAATTAAGCATGCCTAAGTATGCATAGCAAAATAGATAGCGCGTTGTATAAATTTAGTCCCTATATATACAAATGTACAGCAGAACAGAATAGCAGCCGAACAATAAACAGAATACTGGAACATGTTGTCAAGTGGTCGGCCACGAAATAGTAATCATTATGAATGCGTATATTAATCAGCCGTTTATCCACTGGCGCCTCTATAACCAATAAGGCGAACTAAAATAACCAAAAAACTTTCATTATTCCGCCTATTTTGATTCCAGTTAAAATTAAATTTAGGCCCATCTAGACGCTTATCTACAAAATTTAGATTACTAGCGGGAATCTTGTGATGATTCGTTTCATATAAAATTAAAAAGAGGAAAAGAACTTATTTTGGGACCAAGTTATAAGGTCTAAATAGTTTCGGACTCAAAATGTAATGTGCAGGAGTATTTGTCAATGCATCGCATCCTGATATATAGTTATTTAATGCAAATGTATTACCGTCGAAGATTCTGATGGAATCTACGTACATTTTTACTAGTTGATAATTCATTTTTATTGGTTGAAAATTTAAACGAGCTGGTCTTATAAGAGGGTTTGACTTATTTCAGGTTTCGTAGTCACTTTCTAAACATCTAAATTAGTTTTGTTGTTCATCAACTATTCTATTTCAATCACTCGTTTCAGCAATAACCAGTTGTCTTTCTCACAGCCTACCTAAAAGGTATATGACTGGTTAGTCGACGGGGTTTATATAGAAGTGGTACATGGATTAATAGAATAATTTCGTTTCACGTTGATTTCTTAAAACTAACACTTTGGAAATTGGTTTCTTAAAACTAGCTTTCACTTATACTTTTGTGATATAGGGAAAGGATGTACTGCAATAGTACGGGGGTCCTCGGGATCGAGATTGAACAATACTTGGTATTTACTTGCTTTGGCATGTACGCGCTTCTTCTGGAACATACAATATCATAATTCGCATGAAAAATAAGTCAATTTCCGCAAAAATTACCAAATTTTCCCGTTTTCCGGGCCGTGGCATGAATTTTCCAGGGAAATGATATCGGATTCATAACCAGTGAACCCATTTTCAAGGCTTAAATGTTATTTTTTCAAAAGTTAAAAATTAGTCTAACAATGGGGGTGAGAATGGGGGGTATTTTGTAGTATAGGGCTGATCTGGGGGGTTTCGCAGGTTGATAGAGAGTCACGAATAACCTTAGGGGTTCATAGAATATGATTAATTTTTTTTAATTCGACCGTCTGCAAAAAAATTATTCTCCCAGCTCACAGACTGGACTAGTACAATTTAAGTTAAAAATCGAAATAGAATGAATTGAGATTCATTACTTTTTGTAGCTGAAACATTCTCATCTTCAATGGAACATCTATAGTACAAAGCGAGCAGTGTTAGCGAGTGGATGTGCTTATACTAGTGCCGAATAAATTGTGTGACAAAAACTCTCGACTGATAAAAGCTATAGTAGCTATAAAAATAAAATACCGTATCAGTTTTTTATTCTCTCCAGTGGCGGAGTGAAATAAAATATCCACTAATGGGTTAATATGTTCCCAAATCAATATCAACAGAATTCAGCATATGGGCTCGTTCCCAATATACCCAACTTTCAAAATCAAACATCCGTTCAACAACTAGGAGTTCCATATAGCTACCCACAACCACCACAGCTCATAAATGGGGTCTTTCCAAACCAAACAATCAGCCAAAACAACATCCAACAGTATCCGTCAACTAGCCAAAATGTAAGTACATTTGATACCATACCTAAATCTTCCAACACTACAAGATCCATCATCGGTGCTTGCACATACGACGATGACGATAACGATGACAGTGGTGACAGTAATGCTGAAGAAACGGCACCCCAAAAACATGACTGGCAGCTAGTGAAAAAACGAAAACGAAACCTGATGCTGAGCCTACGTATTGGCCAACAGATCCAAGGAAACTACCAGACCTCCTGGACTTCTTCATTTCAAATGGCATACCGACTCAAAACTGTTTGGTAGAATCTAGCTACGACTTGTCATCTGATCACACACCTGTCATTCTAAGTATGGCCACTATAGCCATAACTAAACAGATACAACCCAAGCTGACATCTAGATACACCAAGTGGGAAGTATTTCAGGATTACATCAATGACAACATCACCTTAAATATACGTATTAAAGAAACATAAGACGTAGATGCCGCAACCCAATACTTTACCACCTTAGTACAACAAGCGGCATGGCAGGCTTCACTAAGATACGAACAAAAAGCAGCGCACACTATCAACACACCTTTGTACATCCGACAACTCATCAGTGAGAAACGACGAGCCAGAGGTAGGTGGCAAAGGTCACGCAATGCAGACGACCTACATTACTACAGAAGACTATCCAGACAAGTCTCTACTGCACTTAAAGAGGCTCAAAACATTCGAAACATATATCAAAAACCTGTCTGCTGATGACCACAGCCTATGGAAGGTCACCAAAAAGCTTAAAAGACCAACTCCTCCAGTAGCACCCATGAGGAAACCTAATGACGAATGGGCCAATAAAGAAAATCCAATAATAGAAAAAGCCGATCTATTTGCAGACCATTTATATAATGTCTTTCAGCCTGCTGCTGCAGCACCTGGAAACATCGACAATGAAATCGAGGAGTTCCTAGATGTGCCGTGCCAAATGCCTCCACCAGTAAAGCCCATAAGTATAGCTGAAATAACTAAGCTTAACAACCATAAAGCCCCAGGTTACGACCTAATAACCGGCCTAGTCCTAAAGAAGCTACCTCGTAAAGCTGTGGTCCTCCTCACAACCATCTATAATAGAATACTAAGCCTCTGCTACTTCCCCGTCCTATGGAAGTATGCAGAAATAATAATGGTCCATAAACCTGGAAAACCAACTCATCATGTAGCATCCTACCGACCAATAAGCCTCCTGCCAACACCTAGCAAAATACTTGAAAGACTGCTACTCAAAAGAATACAGGAAGAATACGGACTAGCCAATCTACTACCCACTTATCAGTTTGGATTTCGAGAAAACATGTCAACGATACACCAAGCCCACAGGATAGTAAATCAAATAGCTAAAAGTATTGAGGAAAAGAGAATCTGCAACGGAGTATTTCTAGATGTCTCACAAGCATTTGATAAAGTGTGGCACGTAGGTCTACTATACAAGCTGAAAATGATGCTAAATCACAATTATTATCTTCTCCTAAAATCATACCTTACTGACAGAAACTTTTCAGTAAAGTTCAATGATTCGATCTCTAACTTATTTCCTATAAAATCTGGTGTTCCACAGGGCAGTGTGCTAGGGCCACTCCTGTACCTCATATATACCAGCGATTTACCCGAAACGGAAAACACTATGATAGCAGGTTTCGCCGATGATGTTGCAATCTTATCTACACATGATAATCCCGGCACAGCCACAGAAAACATACAAATCCACCTGAATCAACTTAACGAGTGGTACAACAGATGGCGAATAAAAATAAACCAGCCTAAATCCGTCCAAGTAACATTCACCACACGCACAAGCATCTGCCCGCCTGTAACGATCAACGGACTTCCTGTATCTGTTGTACAACAAGACGTTAAATACCTCGGATTGCATGTAGATCAACGACTCATATGGCACAAGCACATACAGACAAAACGACGACAACTAGACCTAAAATCCAAGCAGATGTATTGGCTCATGGGTCATAAATCCAAACTATCAGTCAAGAATAAAGTCCTCTTATATAAAGCAATACTGAAACCCGTATGGTCATACGGTCTCAAACATTGGGGATGCAACAAACCATCACGCCTGAAAATCAAACAAATGTTCCAAAATAAAACACTTCGTGCGATTGTGAACGCACCTTGGTATATTAGTAACCTAAAACTGCACAGGGACCTACAAATTCCATTCATAACAGAAGAGATACATACTATAGCTATTACCTACCAACAGAGACTTACAGGACATCAATGCGAACTGATAGAAAACCTGTATATAGACAGACCTCCCAACAGAAGACTAAACAAATTCTCGCCAGTAGATCACTTCCAGCAACACTAACCTAGATTAGTGATATATAAGGAGATATGTCAATGGGCATCTCCCTTTCATGCCGAAGACTTCCAACACATTTACTAAATACACTAATGTAGTAGATTGTAAATTGCAATAAAACACAAAAAAAATGTTTACTATACTGAAAAACATGATAATCGGTGAAAAAATTCTGATATCAAATCTTACTAATCGATATTGTCGTTAAAGGCGACATTATTTACTGAAATGAAGAATATACGATGTATCATACTACATATATACAGGGTGAGTCAGATTTTTGTAGACAAACTTTAACAGGGGATAGAACGCACGTTTTTAAAAAGAAAAGTGCCTATAAATATATGGCCGATCTAGCTTCCTAAGGAAGATACAAGGTGTTAAAGTTTCATTTTTTTTACATTAATGTGTAATATTTTCTGAACGCAATGATATATTCACTAAATATTTTACACATATCTTAACCTGCATAGGATCAACATGTTGTATTGTTCCTGTCGAAAATACTATAGTGGATGTTACTTTTTTCGGGTACTTCGGATATTCTGCATAATGGAACTTTTTTTTCGTACGCCACTGACATTATCTGATACATATTTCTAAAATAACGGCCCCTTAGTAACAATTTTGATCTCTTGTAATTTTGCTCTAACTATGACAGTTTTCGAGATATTGGCCGTTGTTTCTCTGACAGTGTAATGTCGTTATTATAATTTTTTTTTCTCAAATTTTCTTTATGACTTATAAACGAACGCTTAGATTTTTTCATGTTTGGGGGATAATGCCTATTAATTAAGGCGCATAAAACAAGCGGTAAGAATGTTCAAAAACTTGCACAGTGGCGGGGTGGAAGGGGTGCTCCACCCCTTTCGTAAACAGAACGTCTACGCCAAAGACTATTTAAAAAAAACTGTTATTTTCATTATCTACATACAGTTTAACAAAAATAATGTCCCTTCTTCTGTTTCGAAATTCCTGTGCGGTTCCTAGTTATTTTGATTTTTAGTGTTTGATGTGGTACTAAATTAAGTAATTTATTTATTAGCAATAATAATTATCGGCTAAATATTTAATTCTTTCAACGAAACCTACCTAAATATGGTGTGTTAAGGATTCTAAAAAGCCGAAATCTCTTATTCTTTATCTTTTTCCAATGTAGTCAAAATAAATATTTGTTATATCAAGCCTTACTCAAATACAATACTTTTATATGTTGAAATCTGTTAAATTACAAATGTACTTACAATACAATAGATTATTGTGCAGTTGCCAAAAGTCTTAAAAATTTCCTTTAAGTTTTATTAAACTTGTGCATGTACCAATTTCTGTTTCAATTTTTGTTGTTGTTTGCTAAATAATTTCCATTTAAAACTAGCGTATTTGTAACTGTACGTAATAATTGCAACAAAATATTATACTCCTTGGAAAACAAGTAAGCATTATGTCATATTTTGAAACGACAGTTTGACGTATTACAAGTTTATCTACAAACAATTTTGCTTCATCTTGAATATTTTCACTGTTATTAATTATTATTTTTAAGATTAAAAAGTTATTTTATGTGATTTGCCAGATTTTAATTAGTGTAACATGCCGTTTACATTTACAAATAGCGAACAAGCCGACATTCATTTTATTTATGGGTTCGCAAATGGGAATTCAAGATACGCAGCTAGGGAGTATCGAAGAAGATTTCAAAATAGACGACAACCTCATCATTCCGTTTTTGTGAGTATCCACCGTCGATTTGTTAACCAGGGTTTGAAAAATGTACCCGGGGGCCGACAGAACAACCGTGGACGAGATAGAGACCGTATATTGCGGGAATTTAATAGGAACCCAACGACAAGTACTCGACGTGCTGCTATTGCTCTTGGTATTTCCCAAAGTAAAATTTCCCGGGTTTTAAAACGGGATCACAGACGCCCATATCATTTTCAACCTGTTCAAGGTTTATGTCCAGGTGACGCTGAACGAAGACTTACTTATTGTAGGTGGGTTCTTAACTCCATTCAAAATAATAGGGATTTCTTATCCAATATACTGTGGACTGATGAATCTTGTTTTACTCGTCGTGGTATAGTAAATTTTCACAATCTGCATGTATGGGCACATGAAAACCCACATGCCATTCGACCACGAAGTTTTCAACATGAATTTAGTACAAATGCCTGGATTGGAATTTACGGCAACCACGTGTTTGGACCTTATTTCTTGCCACAACGTGTAAATTCAGAAAATTTCCTACAATTTTTAGAAGAACACCATGGTAATATATGGGAAGTCATTCCTTTGAATTTAAGAAGACAGTCTTGGATTCAACTTGATGGGTGCCCGGCCCATTATGGCAGAAATGTAAGAAATTGGCTAAACAATAACTATCCAGGGAGGTGGATAGGTCGTGGAGGTCCAGTGGCATGGCCTCCCAGATCCCCCGATTTAACACCACTTGACTTTTTTGTGTGGGGATTCATTAAGGAAATAGTGTATACCACTCCGGTTAATACACTTGAGGAACTTCAAAGTCGCATTAGAGATGCTTGCAATGAAATAAGGGTGCATCATTTAGTTAACTTAAGACGTTCTATGATACGTCGCAGTGAAATGTGTATTGAGAAGAACGGTTTACATTTTGAACAAAGTATCTAATTTTATGTATGTAGGTACTAGTGTTATTGTTATTAATTCTTGTAATTGTTATTTATAAATCATTATTGCTAACAATTGTTATTTATTCCACAATTATTATTGTTAATTAAATATTGCTATAAATTCAAAAATGTTTATATCTCCATAAACATTAACATCAATGTTCATTTAATGTTTTTTTTTGTAATTGTAATTACTTGGAAAGAGATAAAGAGATTTCGGCTTTTTAGAATCCTTAACAAACCATATTTAGTTAGGTTTCGTTGAAAGAATTAACTATTTAGCCGATAATTATTATTGCTAATAAATAAATTACTTAATTTAGTACCACATCAAACACTAAAAATCAAAATAACTAGGAAACGCACAGGAATTTCGAAACAGAAGAAGGGACATTATTTTTGTTAAACTGTATGTAGATAATGAAAATAACAGTTTTTTTTAAATAGTCTTTGGCGTAGAAGTTCTGTTTACGAAAGGGGTGGAGCACCCCTTCCACCCGCCACTGTGCAAGTTTTTGAACATTCTTACCGCTTGTTTTATGCGCCTTAATTAATAGGCATTATCCCCCAAACATGAAAAAATCTAAGCGTTCGTTTATAAGTCATAAAGAAAATTCGAGAAAAAAAAATTATAATAACGACATTACACTGTCAGAGAAACAACGGCCAATATCTCGAAAACTGTCATAGTTAGAGCAAAATTACAAGAGATCAAAATTGTTACTAAGGGGCCGTTATTTTAGAAATATGTATCAGATAATGTCAGTGGCGTACGAAAAAAAAGTTCTATTATGCAGAATAGTCGAAGTACCCGAAAAAAGTAACATCCACTATAGTATTTTCGACAGGAACAATACAACATGTTGATCCTATGCAGGTTAAGATATGTGTAAAATATTTAGTGAATATATCATTCCGTTCAGAAAATATTACACATTAATGTAAAAAAAAATTAAATTTTAACACCCTGTATCTTCCTTAGGAAGCTAGATCGGCCATATCTTTATAGGCACTTTTCTTTTTAAAAACGTGCGTTCTATCCCCTGTTAAAGTTTGTCTACAAAAAACTCACCCTGTATATATATATATATATATATATATATATATATATATATATATATATATATATATATATATATATATATATATATATATATATATTGTGAAAAGTAATCTTGGGTTTGTAGCATTTCATTACATAGAAATAAGCAAATAGACGAATAAGAAAGAAAACACACTTACCAGTGCTATGTCTGGACACGCATACGGAAATGAACCACTATACATACGAAAACGAGCCACTTAGAAGTTGTACAAGTTCTTTCACCTTTCTTGAGGTACTTCAGAGCAGTATACGATTTATTTCATTGATCATTCATACTTGAATTTAAATTACCAATACACCAACACTTGTAGTGATGTTTTATGACATTAGTTTTTGACGGAACTCATTCTTAGAATACACAAACCTAGTCTACTATTTATATTTGTTCTATTTGAACATATTATATATAAAAGCATTAGGCAAACAGTTATCCAGAAGATGTTAAACTTTAAAATGCATAAAATCTTGTTGAACCTATTGAAAAACAACTACTTTTTCCAACTATATGCGGGAAAATATTGAATTATATATACAATAGAGTTCTGAAGCATTCAAAGAGGGAGTGATACAGAAATTGCTTGCTTAGTCAAAACTAAAATCATTTGTTGGTTGTATGTATTAATTGTTTCTTCGAAAATTCTCGAAAAAAATCCAATTTTCACCCTGGATATATTTATTAGCTTTGAAATTCTTTGCTATTCATATTTATTTTGTGAAAAGTAATCTTGGGTTTGTAGCATTTCATTTTCACAAAATAAATATGAATAGCAAAGAATTTCAAAGCTAATATATATATATATATATATATATATATATATATATATATATATATATATATATATATATATATATATATATATATATATATATATATATATATATATATATATATATATATATATATATATATATATATATATATATATATATATATATATATATATATATATATATATATATATATATATATATATATATATATATATATATACTATGTATACTTTTAACACTATTAAATTGTACATCTGGGTAACACCCAATATAAAATATTCTAGTTATGGGTAATTACATTATATCCATAATAGGAATTCTTTATGAAACAAAACTATACCCATTGTATTATTCAACATAAAAATACCTCTTTTTAATTAACTTAATTAACACTAGGGTGCCATAAATGAAAGGGATCATGTAGACTAGTTTATTAACAATAGCCACATCAAACAATTACATCGCCATACATATTGAGATACAATCATAAATGAACATAATTTTTTAATAAACTTAATTCACTATGTTTTTCGTAATTGCGTAAAAGACAGCAAATAATGTAATATCAGCCCAGGACTTTTAGTTTAAGTATCGCTTGAACCCGGAAGTTTGTTGTAAATCTGGAAATGTATGTGTTCATACTTGAAGTGCCTAACAACATATCAAACGTCCCCAACTCTCCCGTGTCGGCTTCCTGGAATACGAAGGTGTGAAAATCCTGGTGTGGAAGCATTCCAAACTCCTGGAAACGCGTAACGTAAGAACCGTTTGGCTTACATCCTTCGGGATGTAAGCCAAATAAAACTAGAATGAATTGTTTATCTATCATTTAAACCATACAACGGTAACCTCCGGCCCCCGGGCCGGATCCCGCCCTCCACCAGCTTCAATCCGGCCGGCGAGAGATTCAAAAATTCAAGCAACTGATATCAATTCAAATCGATAAATAATATTATTAAGTGTACGCAGTGGAACTCCACAGATCGAGTCAGAAATAGTCATTAGAAAGAGACAAACAGATAAACATTCGGGAAGCCGCTCCTGCACTTGAAGGACTCTCGTAAAATCGAGAGTATTCTAGTTGCTTATTGGGGGAATATATAAACCCATAGACATATTAATACGGGGAGACCCAACGGTTCATTCATTAAACGCTGGAAGAGCCGATCTATTATTGTTCTAAAAACTGCAATGAGTGCGAGAGATGGAAGACGGCGGCCATTCGGCAACGCTGCTTCTTCTGATCAGAGCTATATGTTGGACAAACGAGACGATCAATTAACACCAGATTTAAAGAGCATATGGCTCATCTAAAATATGGAAGAACAGATAAGTCTAGTGTTGCACAACATGCTTTTGACAACAATCATAGAATAGATATTAGTAATTTAAGATTAGTTAGAAATGTGACCAATAATAGACAGTCTGATGCATTTGAGAGCATAGAAATTGTAAAATGTAAAAGTAGTATAAATAGGGACAAGGGACATATACCGTATAGCCCGCTTTACGCGTTGCTTAGCAACCGATCATTGAAGCGTGATTAGTCACGCGTAAATTTCACGGTGATATCATTAGTGACGTCACCATGAAAATAGTATAAATATGGTAGATTTTATAGTTTAAGATTAGTTTTAATCGTCTCCGGATGATGCCAACTTGGTTGGAGAAACGCGCGTCGAGCGAAGTGAAAGTGTTTTGGTGTTTGTGGAAACTACTCCGAGTGTTAAACCACAGCTGAAACAGAATTGCAAATACTATATCAGAGAAACGAATTAAATAGTACTTCTGGAGCAGTTCTATTATCCGTTTTATTGAATGAAGAAGGTTTAAATTCGACTTTCCAAGAAACTCTCAAAGTTTTAAATGTATTAATAACCATACCTGTCACCATCTGAAGCCAAACGCTATTTTTCTATGCTTAACCGTGTTAGAACATTTCTCAGGAATACAATGACGGAAGGAAGACTTAGGGCCTTAGGGATGTTATCGGCGGAGAAACATTTTATTAACAGTATTGACAACTTTAATATTAAAGTAATTGAAAATTTTGCAAACAAAACAGAGATAAGGATGGAGTTAATTTACCGCAAACTTTAAAACTATCGTTAAAAACTTTCATCGCGTGTGTTAATTAAATTAATTTTATAACTTTTTTTTAAATAGACATAAAGACATTAAGTAGTTTTAGGAGTTCTCTATAGGATTATATCTCAAGAGGTTAGAAGTAATCTACAACTACTGTGGGCAAGTAATCTTCTATACTCTTTATATTGATTAATTATTTTATACTAATACCGGGTAAGTCTCTTAAGATTGACACCCCCTTATCTCACTTATCCTTTGCCGATTTAACTCATTCGAAAAGGAGTAGACACGGTTTCTGATGAATTTTTATAATCTGAGAACAGATATTAAAAATCTCGTAAAATATACAGGGTAGAAAATAAAACATGATTTTTTTAAATGGAACACTCCGTATATTTTTAGACCAAAATAATGTCCTTAATTTTCTGAATCCAAAAATGTGTAATTGTTATATAATCACTCTACATGTTCGTGAGATATTACTAAAAACTTATCACATTACGGGTGTCAATTATAAAATAAGAACATCAAGATACCTCTGTAAACAATGCATATTTGCATTGTTTATTTGTTGACAGATGTCATCCAGTTTTTTGTGAGATAGTAGTCCACTCTCTTATATAGTAGCGTAAAAAATACGTAGTGTTCGTTATTTTGAAAATGGTATATTCATTGGAAGAGCGAAAAGAGTTACTTGAAATTTACATTCAGTGCAACAAGAATAAGTCTCTTGCTCGGAGGGAGTATGTTAGGTTATTTCGAGAAAGGCTACCTCCTTCCAAAAATAGTTTTAAAAACATTTATGCAAAGTTTAGGAATACCGAATCTCTGAGAGACAAGAAAAGGGAAAGGCGAAGAACGAAAACAGGAGAAGACACAGAACTCAACGCGTTATTATATTTTGCTGAAAATCCATCCAAATCATCCTATGCCGCAGCAATAGAGTTGGATATATCACAAAGAAGTGTGATAAAAATATTACATCGCCATAATTTTAAACCATATAGTATTTTGCCCGTTCAATATTTAGACGACAACAACCTTCAAGACAGGTTAACCTTCTGCAGGGACATACTTGATAGAATAGAGGAAGATGATGAGTTTCTAAGTCATGTCTTTTGGACTGACGAAAGCAGTTTTTCTACTGCGGTAATTTTTAACAGAAAAAATGCACATTACTGGGCAGCGGAAAATCCACATATTGTAAAAAAAATAACAAAACAAGGATACCAAACTGTAAACGTGTGGTGTGGCATCCACAAGGTTGCTATTGTAGGTCCTGTATTTGTATTTATAAATGGGCCCTTAAATGCACAACGTTATGTGGATATTCTTCATCCAGTTGAAAATTATTTAGATAATATTAATTTAGTTGACAACAGATCTGTTATTTGGCAGCAAGATGGAGCACCACCACACTCTGCAAGGAACGTCACCGAATACCTAAACAGAAAATATCCTATTTGGATAGGAAGGCACGGTGTTATACATTGGCCCGCTAAAAGTCCGGACTTAACACCTATGAATTTTTTTCTCTGGTGTACGATAAAACAAGATATATACGAAACTGGGGTTTTTAATAATATGA
The DNA here is from genome assembly GCA_964058915.1 of Tetropium fuscum. NCBI lineage: Eukaryota > Metazoa > Arthropoda > Insecta > Coleoptera > Cerambycidae > Tetropium > Tetropium fuscum. The sequence goes on from CAXKVY010018498.1 coordinate 677,490, forward strand.
ATGAGTTAAAAGAATGCATACGTGTAAAAATTGAGGAATTAAACCAAAATGGTGATATATTTCAAAGGATGAGAAGCAATTTTATAAAGCGATGCCAAATGTGTATACAGAATGGTGGTGGTTACGTAGAAAATATTTAATTACGTTACGTGTAAATAAATAAAATTGTGTTACTCTATTGTGTTACTGTATTAATATTGACTTTTATTTGTTTTTATTAGGCTTTTGTTGTTTATTGTTTTTACTCGTTACTGTTATTGTCACCTATATATTATTTATTTATTATCTCAATAAATGGCATTGTTTCCAGAGGTATCTTGATATGTTTTTTGTTTTATAATTGACACCCGTAATGTGATAAGTTTTTAGTAATATCTCACGAACAGGTGGAGTGATTATATAACAATTAGATATTTTTTTATTCAAAAAATTAAGGACATTATTTTGGTATAAAAATGTACGGGGTGTTCCATTTAAAAAACACATGTTTTATTTTCCACCCTGTATATTTTACGAGATTTTTAATATCTGGTCTCAGATTAAAAAAATTCATTAAAAACCGCGTCCACTCCTTTTTTGAATGAGTTAAATCGGCAAAGGATAAATGAGATAAGGGGGGTGTCAATCTTAAGAGACTTACCCTGTACATTATGACCATTTTTTGAAAATTATCTATAAAAATAAATGTGTGTGTTGAAAATGAAAACAATAATGCACCCTTAAATCCGGTGGCCATAGTAATCATAAACTCAAATAATTATTCTTATGGAAGTCTGTATTTTTGTTCAAATGGATATTTTATTGAAATTCTGAAGTGCCAGGAGAACGCGTGACCATGAAAATTTTAAAAATGTTCGCACTTAATTATGTGTCTTTGCCAGTTTTGGCACTATCTGTTTAATTTGGCACGAGCCGCCACTGCAACTATTGGAAACATCTATGAATTCTTGGTATATTCATTTTTACGCTCAGGACAGCGGAATGAATTTTTGCTTTAATTATTGACTTGTGTCTTCAGTTTCTCTTATTACTGTTTAACATCTTAACCGGATATGACGATAATATCCGCGAAACACATATATTGCCTTGACGCTTATGACCAATATATTTGCTTTTGCTAGTTTGATGGGCCTTTGCATGAATAATACGTATATGTTCGCATATGATAATGCATATTGTACCCCACTATTCAGGCTTCATTTTGATGTATAATACGTATAAGTTAACTTGTTTGTTCACGTTCAAAATTAGTTTCTATGTAACAGGCCGTGCGAGCACGGCCTGTTACATAGAAACTGATCTGTTTTCTACAGATCTTTGCATGACAATGCAAAGATCTGTTGAAAATAACGCAAATGAGAGTGATAATTCAAGTGTAGACGATAACGATTCCCTAGTTAGTTCAGTGGACAGTGATTTTGAAATGTCTAGCGATGATGAAACTTCATCTGAACAAGATACCGAGGAAGATGGGCCACTGGATGTACCATGGACAAATATAGGAATACCGAGCCCATATTTTCCGTTTGTATCAAATTCGGGTATACAACCACTAATTGCAAATCACAATGATGTTTTACAAACATTCGAAATATTTTTCAACCAATCCTCGATAGACCTAATTGTGGAGGAAACAAATAGGTAATTGGACTAAATGATATTACCTCATAAGAAAGTTACGAGTATAATTTTTATTTCAGGTACGCAATTCAGTTTATAGTTCGAAATTCTGAAAATATAGGGCCAAAATCCAGAGTCAGAGAATGGAAATCAACAAATTCAAATGGAATTAGAACTTTCATCGGATTGTTAGTTTTGCAAGGAGTTTGCATCAAGCCATCATATGAATTATATTTTAGCAGGCGTGAGAGTATTGCAACCCCTTTTTTTGGAAAAGTTATGACAGAAAAAAGATTCAGTTTATTACTGAAAGGACCCCGCACCAAATACATGGGAAAATGGATTTCGGTGAAATTCTTTTTAACTGGGGGGGGATATGCTGAAAAAAGTTCCCAATACAACTTGGGTCTGAAAAATCAGCTATATATGTATAAATACGTATACGTCATACATCATATATATCATACAGATATATATATATATATATATATATATATATATATATATATATATATATATATATATATATATATATATATATATATATATATATATATATATATATATATATATATATATATATATATATATATATATATATATATATATATATATATATATATATATATATATATATATATATATATATATATATATATATATATATATATATATATATATATATATATATATATATATATATATATATATATATATATATATATATATATATATATATATATATATATATATATATATATATATATATATATATATATATATATATATATATATATATATATATATATATATATATATATATGATTAATGACGTATACGTATTCAGGGGTCCATACATATTGCACGTTTTTGGTTAATTAACAGAAAATAGCTGATTTTGATAAGCTTGTAACTTTTTACACCGGGATTTTCAGACCTTAGTTGTATTGGGAACTTTTTTCAGCATCAAATAACGAATTTATTCCCCCCGGTTAAAAAGAATTTCACCGAAATCCATTTTCCCATGTATTTGGTGCGGGGTCCTTTCTGCATTTTGCGGATAACAATTTTATGTACAGTACTGGAACAATTTTATGGAACAATTTTATGGAAATCTGTACTTGATCACCTAAAAAATAAATTTATGACAATTTATATTCCAGAAAAACAAATTTCAGTCGATGAGTCTCTAATAGGATGGAAAGTTCGACTAGGCTGGAAGCAATATATTCCTTCTAAGAGAAAACGATTTGGCATCAAACGTTTTGCTCTTTGTGAAAGTTCCTCTGGTTATGTGTATAATTTTATTATTTATACAGCCGATACGGATTACGGAAATGAGTATAACAATCATCCTTTATCAGCTCGTGTTGTACTGGCATTACCAGACAGTCTTCTAAATAAAGGCTATTGCATATTTTTGGATAACTACTATACAAGTACAAACTTAGTTGAGACATGTATAGGAACTATGAGAATAAAACGGCAAGGAATTCCAGATGAAATAAAAACAAAAAACTGGTACAAGGTGAAATTATCGCCATGTTTAGAAGGAAAATAATGATCTTAAAAAGAGAGATAAAAAAGATATTCTAATGATAAGCACTGTACATGATAACAGTATGATAGAAATCACAAGGAGGAACAGTACAGTAAGAAAACCATCTGTAGTAGTAGATTATAATGCGCACATGGTGGGCGTAGATCTGCAAGACATCTTACTTCATTTTCATTCTACTTGTCGGACATATTTGAAAAAATACTACAAAAAATATTTTTCCATATGCTTAATATGTCTATTTTAAATAGCTATATTAAATACAAAAAAAGTGGTGGCAAAAAGAGTAGGCTAAATTATGTTACTGAGATTGGTTCTTATAGAAAAATATGCTGAGCCTCAAAATACTCCAGCAAGGCGATCCAAAACAGCAAACCCATCTCGTTTCATAGAGAGACATTATCCCTCTATCATTCCAGCTACTGCCAATAAAGATAAACCCACAAAAAGGTGCGTTTTACGCCACGAAACGGGCACTAGAAAAGAATCAATATGCTTTGGCCAATATCACACAAAATAAGTAATAACATTTTAATTATTATGCAAGAGGTTTATTTGTTTTTCCTAATAAATTTGATTTCCGTTAATATTTTATTTTAATAAAGTACCTTCCCTATTTTGCATAAGACGAATATATAGGCATTTTAAAAATGCGTTGCTCATAGCGAATATAGTCGCAAACGGTAATTTTAGTGGCCGTAGCATCGATTGCCCGCTTTTAGAACGGAGGCGCTTAAGAGATTTACAGTAAATCTAGTCTATAACACCATTATCACTGCAACAACAAAAATTGCTGTTTGTCTTCTGCTTTCTGAGAAATGGGGCATATCCCATTTAAATCTCTATTGAATCTAACATTTATTTATGTGTAATATAATTTATTTTACGCACTTGCCTGTACTATTATAAATATAAACTTTACTGCCAGCAAGATCTTCATCCGTTAAACAAGTTATAGCTGCCACCGCGTACTCAATATTATCTGTCTTAAAAGTGTCCACACAATATTTATCTGGTCCAAAAGAAGCATCAATGGTAATCATATTGCCGTCGACTAATATAGAGAATTCTTCTTCCTTTATTCCAATATCACCATTTTCACAGTAATTTCCGTCGGAATATATCAAATGATGCGTAGTACCGTCATAGCTGCTGTTCGCCAACAACTCAAACAAAATCTCGTGTTTATAGTGTTCCTGTAGTTTACATGTTCGATTAGCTATAATTTCATATTTACCACAGCATTTTCTTATGCATGTTTTCTTATTACATATACATCCCCGCACTGTCCCATTTTCATTATAATAATCTTCTTTTTCGAAAATAACACCATGTTTACTAATAGTATCTCCAATGACCTCACCATCTGATATATTAATGTTTAGAATATCTGCGCAATGTCTAATTTCATCGGTATTATTTCTCTTGTCTCTACAAATCAAAGCACCAAATTCTTCCTTATGCAAATCATCATAAAAAGTTTCTACGCAATACATATCTGCAGTAAAGGATTTTTCTATACTTTTCATATACAGCGTTCCATTTGGATACATTAGCACATCATTCCTATAGGCTTTCTGAATCGTAAAATTGTCACTACAATATCTATTATTGGCGTAAAGTAAATGAGTCCTATTTTCATCGAAGTGTGTCGCATGTTTAAAATTAACTTGATAGATACTCAAATACTTGTAAATCACGCTTAAGGGTGATGTACAAGTTGTATTGACCATAATTTCATCCATTTTGCAGCACTTTCTAACACAGTGTTTTATGTTACAGACGCACCCCCATGTAACATTGTCCTCCCGATAAAAATTTTCACTGTTAAAATTAACACCATATTTTAATATACCGTTTCTATGTTGTATACCATCAGATATATCTTCCCGCAAAGTTTCGGGGCAATGATTTGCTTTCGATATAATTGTGTTTATAACTAGAGTAGTTAGCAAAATGCGCAGCATCTTGTAAAGAGGACTTTTCTAAACTAGATTATTTTGAAACTTTGTGCTTGTTTGATAATAACCTTTACGTAATACTGTTGCGCATAGGGATGTAGGGGTATTAGGTGTGGTGTAGTTGGCTTCAGGCAATGAACTCCCTTCGCCACAGAAGTTATTGGGATGAAATTTAATTTAATTTATAAAACTGGTCTCAGACAACTTGACTGTTTTATTCTCCCTCAGTTTATTTGAATATATTGAACGATTTTTTATAATAGGTGTAAGAGAGTATTTTTTTCATTTATTATAGATTGTATATTATATATTGTTTACCACAAAATGGCATTATTAAATAGTCTTTAAACTCCAGACACACTTGTTTCGATTTAATGCTTGACACCTTATGTAAGATCATTTGAAGACTTGAAGTGAAAACCGGGCTAAGTACCACAGAACATGAAACTTAATTAATGTTTGAAATACGTGATATCTGCCATTGCCAATAATCTATAAAGCGCGCTATGTGCCATGATTGCTAAAAGTAGTACATCTACTCAGTGATAGATGCCGCGTGAGGTAACTCCTTATACTTGAATTAGGAAAACCGGGCTAAGTGCCACAACCTAAAAAATTAGTGAAATTAGTCTGTTTACGTATTTTAGTGTATCTGACTGCATCTGTGTGTTTGTATAATGGATAGCGCTAATAAACGTCAGAAAAAAAGAAAATCGGGAAAAGGTAGTCTTAAATCTTTTAACAAATCCCAAAGAAGTCATGGTAAAGAATACATTAATAACAAAAAGATTAAAGTGAATCCGAAAACTAAACCAACAGAAGATGTAAGTACTGTAGTTATTTAAAATTATTAATGGTGATTTGCAATATCTTCATATTTTTAGGTAATTTGCAAATGCAAATATCAGTGTAAGGATGTTCCACATTCTCAAAAATTGAAACTTTTTGATCAGTTTTACACCCTAAAGGATAATGTGGCACAAAATTCGTACCTCATGGGGCTTTTGAATGTATGTCCTGTGAAAAGAAGACGTAATGGTAAATATGTAGTCCCAGAAGAAAGTCGAAGGCAAGCCACTGTTTATTTTACTTTACCAGGAGAAGGAAAATTCGTGCAAGTTTGCAAACAGACATTTCTACATGTGTTTAGAACAACCAGAAGACGAATAGATACTATTGTTAGAGCAAAGAAACGGGGTAATGTTACTTACATTGAATGAAGGGGTAACAAAACTACAAATAGGAAATATTCAGTTGAAGATGAAAATTTGGTGATAGAACACATCTCAGCATTCCCGAGAGAAGAAAGCCATTACGGAAGATCAAAGAGCGACAAAGAATATTTAAGCCAAGATTTAAACATAAATAGATTGTATTCCGCTTTTAAAGGAGACTATCCCAATTCTACTGTCACATATCGCTTTTATTACAATATTTTCAGACAAAAATTTCCGAATCTAAGTTTCACCATCCTCGAAGTGACACATGTTCAACCTGTGATTTATTGCACATGCAATGTGTTACTAATCCGAATGATAAGGATGCAAAAAACAAACTTGCCCTTCATCAAGAAAAAGCTCAGAATGCGACGAAAAAAATTAAAGAAGATCATGTCTCTTCTCAGCTCCCCATAAGCGACTTATGTACTATATCTGTCGATCTTGAGCAAGTACTTTCACTGCCAGCCTTGACCCACGGCCAAATGTTTTATTTACGACAACTATCGTGTTATAATTTAGGCATCCATGTAGGTGACACCAATAAAGGGCACATGTATTTATGGCACGAGGGAATTTCGGGCGCGGGGGGAATGAAATTGCATCTTGCATTTGGAAAGCAGTCAGAAGTAATATCACAAGAAAACAGAAATTAATAGTATGGAGTGATAACTGTGCAGGACAAAACAAAAACAAAATGATGTTGTTTTTGTGGATTTATTTGGTGGCAAATGGATATTACCAAGAGATAAATCACAAGTTTCTAGTGTCCGGCCATTCATTCCTGAGCTGTGACAGGGACTTCGCGCAAATTGGAAAGAGGAAAAGATTAGAAAAATGTGAAGTTCCTTTTGATTTAGTTCGACTAATTGCCACTGCAACACCAAACAATCCTTTCATCGTTACGATGATGGATTCTGAAGACTTTTGTGACTTCAAGTCTGTTGTAGATAGGACATTAGACACAAGTAAGGTTCAGATTTCCAAAGTACGATGGATTCGTATTACGATGAAAAAAATGAAAGAAGATCATGTCTCTTCTCAGCTCCCCATAAGCGACTTATGTACTATATCTGTCGATCTTGAGCAAGTACTTTCACTGCCAGCCTTGACCCACGGCCAAATGTTTTATTTACGACAACTATCGTGTTATAATTTAGGCATCCATGCAGGTGACACCAATAAAGGGCACATGTATTTATGACACGAGGGAATTTCGGGGCGCGGGGGGAATGAAATTGCATCTTGCATTTGGAAAGCAGTCAGAAGTAATATCACAAGAAAACAGAAATTAATAGTATGGAGTGATAACTGTGCAGGACAAAACAAAAACAAAATGATGTTGTTTTTGTGGATTTATTTGGTGGCAAATGGATATTACCAAGAGATAAATCACAAGTTTCTAGTGTCCGGCCATTCATTCCTGAGCTGTGACAGGGACTTCGCGCAAATTGGAAAGAGGAAAAGATTAGAAAAATGTGAAGTTCCTTTTGATTTAGTTCGACTAACTGCCACTGCAACACCAAACAATCCTTTCATCGTTACGATGATGGATTCTGAAGACTTTTGTGACTTCAAGTCTGTTGCAGATAGAACATTAGACACAAGTAAGGTTCAGATTTCCAAAGTACGATGGATTCGTATTACCACTGATAATCCTGGAATAGTGAATACAAAAGAAACGTTCAATCAAGTTGAGGATTGGAAACCTATCAGGGTTTTTAAGAAAAATATTAATGTTCAACGCATCAAAAATATGAATTTGCCACAGCTTAATTGCGAAAACCATCTTACAGCAGATAAAAAGAAGAACATTGAAGCAATTATACCATTCCTTAAAGAAGAAAATAAACAGTTCTTTCAAACTTTATTATCTTGAGTTTTTAATATTTTACCTATGTTCTATGTTACAGTGTTCTGTTTTGTGTTTGCTACATTTAAAATTAGTTACCATTTTTTATTACTCTATTCATTTATAACCACATTTCTGAGTGAATAAAATATAAATTATCTTATTTACATTGTATGTTTCTCTTACTAATAGATGAAATCCATCAGGTTCATAACTCATTTTTCATCTCATATCTAATGGTACTTAGCACCTTTTTCAAAATAACAATTTATTTATTTTTTTCTTGAATTTTGGTTGCATAATCTTTAAAGCTACAACAATTTCAAAGTGTATATAGTGAGGAACATTTACAAATTTTTTTAAATGATTTTTTTCGAAAATAAATTTTTGGGATAAAAAACATCGTTTATCTTAAAATTACTGTTTTGGCACTTAGCCCGGTTTCCACTTCAAGTCTTCATTTGATTAGGTCACCAAATAGCTGGGAGAATTGAGTAATGTTATGCTTGGGCAGGACCGATGCGCGGAGAGAGCATCGGTCTTAAAAGCATTAGGCAGTTAGTATGTGAGTGCTCGCATGAATGCACGTTTTGTGCGATTTAGGCCAAATAAAGAGTATTATACATAATGTGAAAACGAGTATGTTACAATAATTACAGTAATAATTCACCCCTAGTGCACTGTTGCCCGGCAGCATATTTACAGATGCTAGCGTGTGTTGACACCAGGGTGTTGAAATCTGTGAGGTTTTGGAAAAACAGTACATTTACAGATGCTCGCAGATTTGGACACTACAGTGTTAAAACCAGTGAGCTTTCGTAGTGGATATACATTTACAGATGCTAACGGTTGTTGACACTGATTTTTAAATAATTAGATAGGTCACTGCGAAAAAATATTGTATATAAAAAAATAAGTGATGCAGGTATTAATAAGCAATAAAACGTTGTTAGGATATTAAAAAAAATATTTATGAATTGAATTTTTTTTATTAAGGCACATGAACAAAGTAAAAAAATAATAATATTAGGTTAATGAGTAGATCCATGCCCTTAAGCGTTAGGTTGGTTCTGAGTGATGTTTCTCATCGGGTTTCTAGTTCTTTTTTTTCTTTTGCTATCTCTGTTTTGGACGGTCGTCCAGATTGAATCCTACGAGATCCGCAAGACAATCCTTCACGACGTTTTCGTCTGCTAATGGCAGTAGGTTGAACCTTAATTTTTCTGCCTCTTGTAGTGCCATAACGGCCACGCGCGCTCCCAATATCTTAATGTCATAGTCCAATTGTAATAGTCTAATATACAATGAAATTTAGAGATGAAATCTCTTCCTAGTATTCCATCTGCGGGTATAGGAAAATTTTCATCTACTATGTGAAATTGATGCTTTAATTCATAATTATTAACATATAAGTATGTGTTGGTGGTACCTAAAGAATGAGTAATACCATTCGTAACACCTTTAATTTTACTAGAATTTACAGTATTAATTAATTGATCTGAAAAAATTTTTGTTCTTTTAAAAATAGATATATCAGCGCCAGTGTCTATTAACAATGTTGACTATGTGCCCGTCATTTCTGTAGGTAAAAATACAAAGTTCGAAAGTGATAGATTAATATTAAAAAATTTTACATGCGCCCCAACTACTCCTGCTGGGGCACTCTCCCGTTTCCCTGCTCTTGCTCTACTTCGAGCATCCTTACGGGGTGAAAGTGCCTCCTAGCAGAGCCGTTGGTGCCATTATCATAATCCCTTGTCGAATTAGTTCCTGAATTTCGGAAATTATTGTTACGCCTATTATTATTATAAGAATTATTGCTATTATACCGATTATTATTATAGGAATTATTGTTATTATATTGGCTATTACCGTTAAATGTATTGTGCCTGAAAGGCCGTTGATTATGAGGCGAACCGTATTGTCGAGAGGACAATCGGTTGAACCCTCTATTATAGCCATTTGAACTATTATTACCCCTAAAATTTGACCTATCATTACCCCTAAAAAACATAATCTGGGAAGTGCTAGTTTTCGAGCTAGATTCGACGAATTTTGCAACTGCTTCACGGACTGTACTGAAAGTACCTGCTTCCATGATGAGCTTGGTTCTTTCCGAATTCGCATTGTCGCTGAAGGCTTTAACTACGGACTCGGTTGAATATTTAGCTGCTACTTCAGGAGGTACGCCTTCGCTGATGAAAGCTTTCTGCAAATTTGAACCTAACGTTTCGACTTCTGTCGCAAAACTAGCTGCATCCCTTGTATTATGTTTTAAACTAGCTAACCTAGTAGCAACAAGTCTAGAACTATCCCCTTTAAAATTATTAGCTAATTTAATCCTAATCTCTTCTAACGCTGCCTCGTTAGTTATCAGGTCACGAGCTTTGCCTGATAACTTAGTTTTTACGTAGGCTACTGCACTATCATTGTGGTCTGATGCATGTATTTTCAACAGCTCAATCGCATCCAGAAAGGACTGTAGGTTGCTGGGCGAGCCGTCAAAGTTATTACAGATTAATTTACTAGCCAGGTTGAAAAATTCTAATGTAGACATAGCCATCTTTGTTATTTTAATTTTACGCTCCTGAATTTCTGCAGGGGGAGAAAGTAACGGTTTATCAAAATTAATTTCAACAATATCGGTGTTTATTAACCCTCTACATGAATCTGGTACAATAAAATTTACATTCAAAACTTGGAAAGAGCTCACTACTTTATCTCTAATTACCAGGAAGTTTTGCTTAGCTAGAGTTTTCTCTAATTCGTCTAACGAATACCATGAATTGGTTAAGGTTCCCGTATATTTATTAAAAAGTTTCACTAAATTATCTCTTATTTCAATCCGTATGGATTCAGTTCTCGGTACTTCTTTCTTTAGAACCCTTTTTGATTGATCTCTTGATCCCTGATTTCCAGTAACACGAGATTTACCGTGTCCCAAATCCTTTGTCATTATACCAGACAAATTCGAGACACATATAGGTACATATAAATACACATACGATACACACAAAATACAAAATAATAACAGTAATAATAATACTAACTTACATATATACTTCAATTTCTGTCCCTTTTATTATGTCACATTGTCTTTGATCATCTCACTGCCACTTCTCTAATCTCCATTTAAACCCATATTCTTTCCATCTACCCTTGATCCTAAAATAGAGCACTTGGACACTTACACCTGAGACATGGACGCCATGGATGCCGCCATATTCCGCCTCACGTTCCTTTTTAAGTGGCCTCTGTGGATTTTGTATAGTTTCATCAGAAACTGGAGGATCATCAGTGCAATAATAGTTGCCATCATTATGCCCAAATCCAGCGTTTGCTCCTGGACTATGAAGTTCGCATTTACCGCGCCGTTCTCGGTTTGTTCCAGCTCCTTTGATTAGGACTGCCCCATTATTAGATAGTAGTAGCCAACACTTACTTGAATATCATCTCCTTTTCTACCTGTTCGCCCTACATTGCCATATTTCCACAATGTAGCGGCAGGATCGCCATGTGATGCTGGCCCTTAGGACCGGCTGGTACGGTGGTGTACCAATTGGGATGGATGTAACACTTCAACGAAACTTAACAATAATTTATTTACATTGGTAATAGTTCACAAGGAACGCGCTCCACGAGCAACTACAACAATCGTCTATAGAATATTGAATATGAATATATTTGGGTGACCTAGATTCCGCCTTATATAACGTTGTCTAGGTCAGTGTAAATATAAGCAGATTTGCATTAAGTCGGCCTTGATCCGATGAATATCTTACTCGCCATTTTTACTAGTTCTATTATGCAACGCGTGGACTAGTTTTACTTTATATACAATAACAAATAATAAATATAACAAATAAGATATTGCGAGCGCGCGTGGCCGTTATGGCACTACACTCTGGATAGGGGCTGTTTATTAACTGACGTACAAAAATCAAAAAAATCTGAAGGATTTTTAATTTGGTTTAGCTTATTGTTAAATAGTCTCAGCATTTTCCTCATATGACTGCCTTGATTAGAAGTAATTATGTGCTTTATGTTTTCTATGTTGTTTTCAAATGTATTCAGTTCTTCTTCACAATTTTCATTATCTGAAGGACTTTTTGGAAAATTTTCAACAGAAAAATCCATTTTTGTATCAAAGAAGCTTTCGTTGGATGTAATTGGTTGTTCAGACGTATTTATATTGTTATCTGTGTTAGTTAAATCGGTCATGGTTTTAAAAGAGGACTCGTCAATGTCTGGCCCTTCTGCCAGTTTCGCCAGTGAAATTCTATCAGCAAAACTTAGTTTAGGGCAATTTTTTAAATATATGTGTTCCTTCATTTCAACTGCACACAGGTGCTTACAGAATGCGTCTCCTTGTCCTTGTGGACAGTCACACATTTCAATGTCAGTATGAACTACGTATACATAAAATTTATTGGAGGAAGTCACATTGTAAATATTATCACTTAGTTTACTTACATGTAAGTCCTTTGCTTTTAAACAAAATTTATTATGCAACAATTCGGGTTTTGTGACACGGCTGAGAGCATATTTTCGTGTACGCCTTACATAATGCTGCTCTAGCTGATTGGACACAAAGTCAATGGTATATACTGAATTAAATGCTTTACATCGTTGTAAAACATTATCTTTGAATATTCTGATTGATACTTCTACCATATTATTAGTATTGTGTCCTCGCGTTAAGTGAGATGACCTGTAGCATAAGCACCATTCGGTCTTCCGTTCCCAAAGTCCAACAATATGCTCCTTAAGCGAAGGATATGTTAACAGTAGATCGTTGTTTAGAAAATCTTTTATCAATTCGTCGGTGTTCGTGACATCCCTTTCAAACACAATTTCGCGGAACGCCAACATAAGAGGTTTACGGTCGGATTTTTCAATATTGTGTTTTGAATCCCATAGCCATCTCCACATGGCTTGGCATACATGAAAGGAGCATAGCAACAATTTCGATTGAGGAAAAGTTGCAGCTAACGCGTTCCGTTCAGCTGCGCTGTCATCAGTCATTATAACTGCGGGAAATTTTCCATTAAACCATGTTTCTCCAATAGTCTGTTTTAAAGTCTCAAAGGCTTCTTTATAACATTCTTCATTTTGAGATTGATGAATGACACAACCAAGAGGTATAGCACCTATTTTGGATGCTCCAAAAATAAATGTTATGCAGGATCCTGCTTGATCGCAAGAACCTGTGGAGTCTACAAAAATTATTTCAGAACTGAATATTTCTTGATGTGCTGTTTTCATAAGGGGTGTTAAGATGCATACAATAAATGGTTCTCCTTTTATAGTCACTGTCACGTTATTTTCAGTATAATATGCTTTTTTGTTTTTAATTACCTCGATCATGCTTTCCTTTGTGCGGTCACCAAAATGATTGGATCTGAAAAAAGTATTGTTGTTAAAAAACCAATCACCTATTATTGTACTATTGAATACTATGCACCTCCACATATCGTATAAATAATACATACTTCGATCTAACGGATTCATATGCTCATCTGCCAACATTGTTGTTGCATCTTCTTCCTCTGATGCACATGCGATTAAGCATGTCTCATGATAAATTTTAGCTGCTGCAGGAGTAAGACCTTTGTGAAAATATTTCAGAAAAGCGGTTTTGGTCTCTTCGCTCATTCTAAGGTAACTATACGCTTCGGCAACGTGCACGGCGTGATTATGATGTGCCTCAATCTATAATTAAAAAAACTAGTTTTGCCACTAGTTTTGTTTACCGCCTAAAACTGGAAACTAGCTTCTAAAATCATAATTTTACCTTTATGGTTGCGTTAAACCCTTCCTTCATCCAAACGTCTCTCTTTCTGGTATCAACGGTATTTTTTCTAACTCGAATCCGAAAATTGCTGGACGTAAAGTAGGTAATCTTAATTTGGAATTGCTTTTAATAATATCAAACTGTCGTTAATAATTATAAAATAATGATATTTTACACGCTTTTTGATTAATTTTGTTTATTAACTATTTTCTTTATACTAATAATAATAATATAATAATTATAATAATAATAATAATAACCTGTTATGTCAAATCAGCAACGAGACACCGCTATGCCGCATTTAAAATTAGTGTCAACAACCGTTAGCATCTGTAAATGTATATCCACTACGAAAACTCACTGGTTTTAACACTGTAGTGTCCAAATCTGCTAGCATCTATAAATGTACTGTTTTTCCAAAACCTCACCGATTTCAACACCCCGGTGCCAACACACGCTAGCATCTGTAAATATGCTGCCCGGCATGAGACCGTGGTTCCTTCGAGCGGGATCACTCACAACTTGGGGGTGTTGTGGGCTGCTCGATTGACGTGATGCAGGTGGAGAGGGTAGGCTCATTAGGTACCCCCGATCCGGTCATTGGAATGCCAACCCCAATGGGGTGGGCGTTCGGGGAAGCCTCAACTTATTTCAGGGCGGCGCTAGCTAGTTGTCGAAGAATTCACCATTAAGTAATAGAATTAATAAATGCAACGTAGACTCCAACCATATGACACTGGATGAACTGATGGCGAGGGGGTGGAGACCCTCGGTGAGTACTTTAGATTGTTCCAATGCTAACAGATCAGTAATTGTTATATTTATTTGCATGCTCCCGTTATCGTAACCTGCCCACAAGCAAGTACCGATGTGCAAGTACCAAAGTGAACCTCTTTGTGAGAACCCGCGGGGAATCAGGTGAGAATAATTTAACCCAATTTACATAGGATATTATAGAATGCCGCCCTTCCTTCACCTCCTTCATGCAGAGTAGTAAATCTCTCAGGGGGCCACTAAAGACTGGAAACAGTTGAGAAATGTAGGTACTTTGGTTAATTACTTTTGTGTTTAAAATACCAATACCAAGTTTGCATTGGACTAATTGAGATGCCACTTGGTAACTGCTAAAAATATACAAACATGATATTCCAGTCAAAAGATTTGAAATTACTTTGGCTGGAATAACGTGTTTGTCTATTTGCAACAGTTACTAGGTTGATACCTTAAATTGCCTAATACAAACATGGTATTGGTATTTTTAAATACAAAATTAAGTTAACAAAATACTTACGTTTCTCCATTATATCCAGTCTTCAGTAGCTCCTCCTGGAATAGTATTTTATATACCGGTTATTTTCTTATACGGTACTTATACAGTATTGGTATTATTTATAGACAAACAATATGTTATTCCCGCCTAAGTCATTTAAAATTACGTTATTGTATGGGAATCAACCTAGGATATCTAGTATCGCCTAGTCTCTTCACCGACACCCTAGATGTAAGTTAGATTTAAGAAGCAAGAAGCCAACTCTTCGCCGACAACCTAGATGTAAGTTAGATTTAAGAAGCAAGAAGCCCAGTCCAAGAGAGAACAAAGAAAGAAAAAACGACTCTCAAGATAGACAACCTAGAAAACACCAGTGTTAGGCTGTGGAGAAATTGTATGGGAATCAACCCAGGATATCTAGTATTGCCTAGGCTCTTCACCGACACCCTAGATGTAAGTTAGATTTAAGAAGCAAGAAGCCCAGTTCAAGAAAGAACAAAGAAAGAAAACGACTCTCAAGAAACACAACCTAGAAAACACCAGTGTTAGGCTGTGGAGAAATTGTATGGGAATCAACCCAGGATATCTAGTATCGCCTAGTCTCTTCACCGACACCCTAGATGTAAGTTAGATTTAAGAAGCAAGAAGCCCAGTTCAAGAAAGAACAAAGAAAGAAAACGAATCTGAAGAAACACAACCTAGAAAACACCAGTGTTAGGATGTGGAGAAATTGTATGGGAATCAACCCAGAATATCTAGTATCGCCTAGTCTCTTCACTGACACCCTAGATGTAAGTTAGATTAAAGAAGCAAGAAGCCAACTCTTCACCGACAACCTAGATGTAAGTTAGATTTAAGAAGCAAGAAGCCCAGTCCAAGAAAGAACAAAGAAAGAAAAAACGACTCTCAAGAAAGACAACCTAGAAAACACCAGTGTTAGGCTGTGGAGAAATTGTATGGGAATCAACCCAGAATATCTAGTATCGCCTAGTCTCTTCACTGACACCCTAGATGTAAGTTAGATTAAAGAAGCAAGAAGCCAACTCTTCACCGACAACCTAGATGTAAGTTAGATTTAAGAAGCAAGAAGCCCAGTCCAAGAAAGAACAAAGAAAGAAAAAACGACTCTCAAGAAAGACAACCTAGAAAACACCAGTGTTAGGCTGTGGAGAAATTGTATGGGAATCAACCCAGGATATCTAGTATCGCCTAGGCTCTTCACCGACACCCTAAATGTAAGTTAGATTTAAGAAGCAAGAATCCCAGTTCAAGAAAGAACAAAGAAAGAAAACGACTCTCAAGATAGACAACCTAGAAATCACCAGTGTTAGTCTGTGGAGAAATTGTATTGGAATCAACCCAGGATATCTAGTATCGCCTAGTCTCTTCACCGACACCCTAGATGTATGTTAGATTTAAAAAGCAAGAAGCCCAGTTCAAGAAAGAACAAAGAAAGAAAACGACTCTCAAGAAACACAACCTAGATAACACCAGTGTTAGGCTGTAGAGAAATTGTATGGGAATACACCCAGGATATCTAGTATCGCTTAGTCTCTTCACCGACACCCTAGATGTAAGTTAGATTTAAGAAGCAAGAAGCCAACTCTTCACCGACAACCTAGATGTAAGTTAGATTTAAGAAGCAAGAAGCCCAGTTCAAGAAAGAACAAAGAAAGAAAACGACTCTGAAGAAACACAACCTAGAGAACACCAGTGTTAGGATGTGGAGAAATTGCATGGGAATCAACCCAGGATATCTAGTATCGCCTAGTCTCTTCACCGACACCCTAGATGTAAGTTAGATTAGATTAAAGAAGCAAGAAGCCAACTCTTCACCGACAACCTAGATGTAAGTTAGATTTAAGAAGCAAGAAGCCCAGTCCAAGAAAGAACAAAGAAAGAAAAAACGACTCTCAAGAAAGACAACCTAGAAAACACCAGTGTTAGGCTGTGGAGAAATTGTATAGGAATCAACCCAGGATATCTAGTCTCGCCTAGGCTCTTCACCGACACCCTAAATGTAAGTTAGATTTAAGAAGCAAGAATCCCAGTTCAAGAAAGAACAAAGAAAGAAAACGACTCTCAAGATAGACAACCTAGAAAACACCAGTGTTAGGCTGTGGAGAAATTGTATGGGAATCAACCCAGGATATCTAGTATCGCCTAGGCTCTTTACCGACACCCTAGATGTAAGTTAGATTTAAGAAGCAAGAAGCCCAGTTCAAGAAAGAACAAAGAAAGAAAACGACTCTGAAGAAACACAACCTAGAAAACACCAGTGTTAGGCTGTGGAGAAGTTGTATGGGAATCAACCCAGGATATCTAGTATCGCCTAGTCTCTTCACCGACACCCTAGATGTAAGTTAGATTTAAGAAGCAAGAAGCCCAGTTCAAGAAAGAACAAAGAAAGAAAACGACTCTCAAGAAACACAACCTAGAAAATGCCAGAGCTGGGCTGTGGAGAAATTGTATGGCAATCCACCCAGGATATCTAGTCTCGCCTAGGCTCTTCACCGACACCCTAAATGTAAGTTAGATTTAAGAAGCAAGAATCCCAGTTCAAGAAAGAACAAAGAAAGAAAACGACTCTCAAGATAGACAACCTAGAAAACACCAGTGTTAGGCTGTGGAGAAATTGTATGGGAATCAACCCAGGATATCTAGTATCGCCTAGGCTCTTCACCGACACCCTAGATGTAAGTTAGATTTAAGAAGCAAGAAGCCCAGTTCAAGAAAGAACAAAGAAAGAAAACGACTCTCAAGATAGACAACCTAGAAAACACCAGTGTTAGGCTGTGGAGAAATTGTATGGGAATCAACCCAGGATATCTAGTATCGCCTAGGCTCTTCACCGACACCCTAGATGTAAGTTAGATTTAAGAAGCAAGAAGCCCAGTTCAAGAAAGAACAAAGAAAGAAAACGACTCTCAAGAAACACAACCTAAAAAACACCAGTGTTAGGCTGTGGAGAAATTGTATGGGAATCAACCCAGGATATCTAGTATCGCCTAGTCTCTTCACCGACACCCTAGATGTAAGTTAGATTTAAGAAGCAAGAAGCCCAATTCAAGAAAGAACAAAGAAAGAAAACGACTCTCAAGAAACACAACCTAGAAAACACCAGTGTTAGGCTGTGGAGAAATTGTATGGGAATAAACCCAAGATATCTAGTATCGCCTAGTCTCTTCACCGACACCCTAGATGTAAGTTAGATTTAAGAAGCAAGAAGCCAACTCTTCACCGACAACCTAGATGTAAGTTAGATTTAAGAAGCAAGAAGCCCAGTTCAAGAAAGAACAAAGAAAGAAAACGACTCTGAAGAAACACAACCTAGAAAACACCAGTGTTAGGCTGTGGAGAAATTGTATGTGAATCAACCCAGGATATCTAGTATCGCCTAGGCTCTTCACCGAGACCCTAGATGTAAGTTAGATTTAAGAAGCAAGAAGCCCAGTTCAAGAAAGAACAAAGAAAGAAAACGACTCTCAAGAAAGAAAACCCAGAAAACACCAGTGTTAGGCTGTGGAGAAATTGTAGTTTCGTAGAAATTTCTATTAACCGGAAATTGAGGACTATAATCGCTATATCCACCCTTTCCGAAGCAAAGAAAACATCGTGTGGCTTTGCACTTGTAACTCGTTTACATAAGCCCTTGAAGAACAAAGATCTTGCACTTTTCTTACCACGAGTAGCCCTAATTCTTGTGCAGAAAAGTTTGGCCCAAGCAAGAAAACATCTGTAAAATGAAAACATCTTTACTCAAGTTAACACTGTACGCACACAAATTTATTATTTTTATCACTGCATATTAGGTACCCATTTTATATTTAACCCGAATTTAAAAAAACATTTTCGTATTAAAGTAGTTACTGTATTATAAAATTTTAATATTAAACTGGACGAACTTTTAAATAGTTTAGACAATTTAAATTAGATAGTTCTGAAAATAATTCAATAGAAAATCAAAAAATGGCAGAAATAAATTATCCTTTATTAAGATACCAAGCTGATAATATTCCAAATTTCGATGGTAACCCCAAATTATTACAGAGATTTGTAACTTCATCTGAGAATTAATTACGAGCATTTCAAAATAGAACAAACCCTGATGCATCTATAAATATTTGTTTACTTGATACTATATTTTCTAAACTAAGAGGACGAGCAGCAGACCTAATCTGTTCTCGATCAGAAATAAATAATAGGCACTTAATTAAAAATATTTTAGTAACTACATTGGCTGATCAAAGAAGTATCGATTGTTTTATACAAGACCTCTTAAATAGAAAAATAAATAAAAGCGAAAATCTCTTAAATTTTGGCATGAGACTACAAGACACTAGAAGCCTTTTATTTACTAAATTAAATGCTAGTAGCGACGAGCACAATATTAAATTAATGAAAATAAAACATTATAATGATTTCACTTTGAATACGTATATAAATAATTTACCGTATAACACACAATTGGTAGTCAGACTTAAAAAACCAAATTCATTAGAGGAAGCTATGAATTTTGTACATGAAGAAGAAAATTTTCAACAATTTAAATTTCGCAGTTTAAATAATACTAATAATCAATTTATTCAAAATCAAAAACCAATGACAAATAATAGATCTCAGACTTTACCACAGACGAATATACCACCTCAAGTATATAATAATCAAACAAATTCTACAAATAACTTCCACCACGCTTTCCTCAAGCCTCAATACCGATTACAATAAAACCTAATTATACTCAAAAATATCCGACAAATAGTCAAGTATTTGGCCATCCAAAAAATGTTTTTAAACCCGGAAGTATACAACCAACTTATAAGCCAACGCCTATGAGCACAACTAGTCGAAATTCAGTTCCATTTAATAGACCAAATTATTTCCAAAATAATCCCAATCAAAAACCTTATTTTACTCATGAAAAATTATTTAACCAAGAAGTCATAGATCAAATAATATATAATTATATAATTATCCCAGAATTAAACGCTAAATTTCTAATTGACACATGCGGTTCCAGAAGCTTTATAAATCCTAAACTAGCATATGAATATTTTCCAAATTTTATTGAACATGGACTTTTTCAAGTATCAACTTGTAGCCCATGCTACATCATTTAATAACGAAATTATAAGTATTCCTTTGTTTCCCAGCTTTAACTCAAGGATATCATAAGTTTTATCTCTTTGATTTCTCAGAAAAATTCAACGGATTAATTGGCCAAAATTTGCTATATCAACTAAACGCTAACATTGACCTATATAACTTCGAACTTATCACACCTCAAGCAACCTTTCATATCCTTTCTACGTTATGACAAAACAATACTACAACTCATAAATTCCAGTCAAACCAGATAAGAACAATTCCTGCAAGAACGGAAAAGATAATAAGAGTGCCCACTGTCCATAAGAATGGCATATAATTATTACATTATTGCAAGACAGCAAATATTGAAATACCAGAATTACTAGTAGAAATTAAAAATAACTGCTATAACGACTATTATCAATACGAGTGAGAAAAATATCAAATTAACAATTTCCAATCCCTTTGACATAGAATTAATTAACGTAAATGAAGTAAATTTGTATGATAAATTGCCATTCGTAAATACTTTAAATAATAACAGTTCCACTTATGATATACTGCTCAAACAAAATTTAAAAATCTTGCGTTTAGAACATTACAATAAAGAAGAATACGAAGCCGTAAAAAAATTATGCTATGAATATAGAGACATTTTTCATCATGAAGACGTCCCATTATCGTTCACAAACCAAATTAAACATGAAATCAAATTAAAAAATGATGGTCCAATTTTTACTAAATCATATACGTACCCGCACGTACATAAAGCTGAAGTCAATTCGCAAATACAATAAATGCTTAGATCTAATATTATAAAAAATTCAAACTCTCCATGATCATCTCCGATATAGATTGTTCCAAAAAAAAAATAGATCCCTCAAATAAACGCAAATGGCGCGGAGTTCTAGACAGAAAATTAAATGAGCAGACTATTGATGACAGATTCCCTTTCCAAACATTACAGACATACTTGACAAGTTAGGCAAATGTTGCTACTTTTCGACTTTAGATTTAGCCAACGAGTTCCACCAAATCGAAATGAATCCCAATGACGTTCAAAAGACAGCATTTTCTACAGACACGGGACGCTACGAATTTAAACGTATGCCTTTTGGCCTTAAAAACGCACCTTCTACATTTCAACGGGTAATGAATAATATACTTCAAGGAGGACTTCAAAATGAAATTTGTGCAGTATATTTAGACGATATTATTATTTTTTCTACTTTCCTTCAGGAGCATATAGAGAGATTAAAATCAGTTCTTCAAAGAATACGTGAATCAAACTTTAAAATCCAACTTGACAAATCTGAGTTCGTAAGACACGAAGTCGCTTATTTAGGACACATTATTACACCGGATGGAGTAAAACCTAACCCCGACAAAATTTCCGCAGTAAAAAATTTCCCTATTCCTACAAGACCTAAGGAAATTAAATCATTCCTAGGGCTAGCCTGTTATTATCGTAAATTCATAAAATACTTTGTTAAAATTGCAAAACCATTAACACTTTGTCCTAAAAAAGATACAAAAGTTATTGACTCTACAGAGTTCGTAAAATCACTTAACCACTTAAAGAATTTATTAGTAAATGCTCCAATGTTGCAATACCCAAATTTTTCTCAACCTTTCGTTTTAACTACTGATGCCTCAAACATAGCAATTGGCTGTGTTTTATCACAAGGAACGCCTCCAAATTCAAACAAACCAAACAATAAGGCATAGACAAACCATCTAGGCATGCCTATGCATCTAGCATGCCTATGCATCTAGGACTCTTAATCAAGCTGAACAAAATTATTCAACAATAGAAAAAGAACTGCTTTCTATTGTGTGGGTTTGTAAAATAAACAGATGCTACATTTTTTCGAATAAGTTTCGAATTTATACCGATCATAGCCCTCTTGTATGGGTATTCAATCTTAAAGAGCCTAACTCTAAATTAGTTCGATGGAGGTTGAAACTCGAGGAATATGACCTCGAAGTTATATATAAAAAAGGCAAACAGAATACTAACGCCGATGCATTATCTCGAATCCAACTAAATTTAAATGAAACAGATTCAATAATTAACAATCCAGGCAATGTAAATCAAGAAATATTAGATTATCTTAGAGACCTAGCAGAAAACCTACAAAATCCAGATAATCCTATAGTATAGGAGTCACATGAAGTACACAATGAAAATCCAGAAAATCTATCTAATACAGAAAAATTAGACAGCCAAAACGTAAATATTAACCCCGTTCCTAAAATTAATATAATTCAAGACATACAAATTAACGATGCAGACGAAACCGCACATACAAGTAGTAACGAAACACAAAATAATGGAACAGAAATATTAGATGATATTATTAATAATAAATTAAACCAAATTTTAATTGATAGAAACCCCCATCCAAATGTTAAATATACTCAAACGAAAATTGACGATAATAATATAACAAAATTTAAGATACCTTTAAATGACTCAGCAGCAGTGCTATACATTCTGAAAAACTTTGTTAGTCCAGAATAACGAACGTATGTATATTTTCATGTAAAGACTTGATACCGATATTTACTCAAACATATATGAAATATTTCCGATCTCTAAAATTGTACCAATGCACAAAATATGTTAATAATATCACTAAAAAAGATGAACGTATAATGCTAATCAGACATCAACATGAGAGCAAGACTAATCATCGCGGAATTAATGAAACATACGAAAAGCTAAAAACTAATTATTACTGGAAAAAGATCAAAACTGATATCACAGATTTTATTAACCAATGTGACGTTTGTTAAATAGCTAAATATTCTCGACAAAATCCATATGTCCCATTAGTATTAACTGAAACACCAAATAAACCTTTCCAAATTTTACATATAGATCTATTTTCATTCGAAAATAAATATTCCTAACTATTATAGGATAAATTTACAAAATTAGGACAAGCATTCGCAAGTACTAAAGCCGCCATATCAGTGCAAGAAAATCTAGTTAAGTTTTTATCTTTCTACGGAATCCCCGAAACTATAATCGTAGACAACGGTACAGAATTTAAAAATGAGACAATAAAAGAACTCTTAAAAGTACAAAAAATTAAAACTCATTTCACTACGCCTAAACACCATGAAAGATCTCACTGAACATCTCTTGAAAGATTTCACTCAACATTAATCGAGCACCTGAGAATCCTAAAACCAACTCATAAAGACTATAATGCCCTACGCACTAATTGCCTATAATAATACAATACATTCTTCAACAAAATATACCCCTTTCGAATTAACGTTTGGACATACTAACCTCAGAGATCCTTTTGACCTTATTCCTATGACATTTTACTCTGACTATATTACAAGCCATAAAGATAAACTAGCATCTCTGTATAAAGAGATTGCAGCAGATCAAGAATTAAATAAACAAAAAAATCACAGATTTCGCAATCCTTGCAACTATCGGAGACATTGGAAATGATAACAAAATATATGAAACTTAATATACCGATCCTTTTGAGTTGTTTCGAATACGTCAAATACTATGGCGCGCGTGCATGCTTGTGGCAATTTCCAGATTGGCTTTAGAATGCTTATGTTTATTAAGTGTTTATTAGTAATGTTTGGCGTACGATTGGGTCCCTAGCATTTTATAAATTTAGAATAACACGTTAGTTAATAATTTAATATAATATTGAGTATGGATACTGTCACAATTTGCCACAAGAATGCGCAGAACGTACTACGCACCGAGTTGTTGTCTTATTCAATACAAGTTGCGTTGTTTGCATTTATCTTACTCGCTTGCTCTAACAGGATAGGTCTATTAACTGTTTATTATACACACAAGGTTATATATAAATATAAACATAATTTTTTAGCATTTTATTTTTGAAAAACTTAAGTATTACTAATATAATACACATCTCAATTTACAAGTTAGGTATGTAGTAAGAAATAATAAACATAATTTTTAATTAAGCAACTTATATTGCATTAACTTATATAGCAACTTATTATGATTTGCAGTTAACTTAAGAAAACAGTTGTGTTACGATTTTTTTGTTCGTTTGACCCTGAAGGTCTTGTCGTTTTAAACAGGTTATCTTGCATGGGGTGGTCAAAAATTACAGTCTCATTTTTTTTGTATTCGAATGAATGCTATTCTTTAAAAAAGTTTTTGTTTGCCTAAAAATAGTGATACTTTGTCAAAAATTGTGTTGTATACACAGGGTGGTTAAGAATTACAAAATCTTAAAATTTGAAAAGAGGAAACTGTGATTTTTGATCACCCCGTATAAAAACAATTGTGGCTAAATCATTACTTTTTTATACGTGGTGATCAAGAAGTACAAACTTTACTCTTGAATTGATTTTGTAATTTTTGACCACCCCGTATAATAAACATAATTTTTGTCGACATTACTTTAAGCAAGCAAAAACTTTTAAAAATAATAGCGTTTTCCTGAAAACTAAACATTTTTTGAGATTTTGTACTGTGCGACCACCCCGTATAAAAAATATGATTTTTGTCGAAGAGTAAACTGATTTTTGATCACCCCATAAAGAAACAATTGTGGCAAAATCATCATTAGTTTTTTATACGTGGTGATCAAAAAGTACAAACTTTACTCTTACCGAATTTTAAGATTTTGTAATTTTTTACCACCCCGTATAATAAACATAATTTTTGTCGACATTACTTTAAGCAAACAAAAACTTTTATAAATAATAGCGTTTTCCCGAAAACTAAACATTTTTTGAGATTTTGTAATTTGTGACCACCCCGTATAAAAAATATGATTTTTGTCGACGTCATTACTATTTTTTTGGGCAAGTAAAAACTTTAATAAATAATATTTTATTTTTGTAATTTTTGACCACCCCGTATAATAAACATAATTTTTGTCGACATTACTTTAGGCAAGCAAAAACTTTTAAAAATAATAGCGTTTTCCTGAAAACTAAAAATTTTTTGAGATTTTGTAATGTGCGACCACCCCGTATAAAAAATATGATTTTTACGGATTTTTATCGAAGAGAGCTGTGATTTTTGATCACCCCATATGAAAACATTATTGTGACAAAATCATCATAAATTTTTAATACCTGGTGATCAAAAGGTACAAACTTTACTCTTACCGACTTTTAATATTTTGTAATTTTTGACCACTCCGTATAATAAACATAATTTTTGTCGACATTACTTTAGGCCAGCAAAAACTTTTGTAAATAATAGCGTTTTCCCGAAAACAGAACATTTTTTGAGATTTTGTAATTTGTGACCACCCCTTATAAACATATGATTTTTGTCGACGTCATTATTATTTTTTGAGCAAGTAAAATTAACGGAATTACTACTTATACTTCAACAGTTTTGATATTACAGGTAAAACTAATATTGATAAGATTAATAATTAATAAACACTAGCGGCCAAGTGACCCAGGCAGCTTTCACGATCGGGAATTATGCAGTGAATGCTGTCAGGCATTCTTTTTTATTTAAAAAATTATAAGTAAGAAACAATTCAAATAATAAATTCATTATTCAAATTCATCAGTTTACTCTTTTAAATGTGTATGTTGCTGAATGTATATTCTTGAAACGCGGCCGCTCATTAGCTAAATCAGAATCTCTGATTTAGTGATTTATGATTTAATTTTTGCTATCATAATTCACAATGGGAACCTACTCATGTTGTATATACTACAAATTCGATTAAACAATTCGAATTTTTATAAATAAGTTCATCCTAAATAAATTCGATTATATATCTCGTGTAAACACTAACGCCCGGTGTCGATTCTTTTAGGATAGGACCGTACCGGCTGAGCGATATGTTTAATGTTTATGTTGCGGTATCGATATTGCGGTATTAATTGCCTTCAGGGCGAGACAGTTTCGATAAATGTAAAGTATTTATGGGCTGCTTTGACGGCCCTATGAAAGGAATAATATGTACACGTTTTGTTAGTTAGTTTAGAATAATATACGTTTGTAGCCTACACTTGTTCTTTTATTTTAATTGTCGTTGGGCATTCGTTTACACTCGAATTATTAAATTTATGATTATGAAAATATCTCGATTATTCCCATCACTACTAGCAATGCCACTCCCTGAATACTCCCCACTCCCCAGTACTCTTCACGCCGCTAGAAGGCCGAGCGCTGCGATATCTACATGTATTGCGTCACTCGATCGCGACACCGCTGTCTTTTGGCCTTGAACGAAAACTTGTAACTTGGTCCCCATATACTCTTGTCTAAACATAAACATTTCCAATGTTAAAACTATTGATAGAATTAATAAAGAAGGCGAAAATCAGTTTAACTTTAGAATTAATGAAACTGTCTATAAGAGACTAGAAGAACGCTCTAAACAGAAAAATAGATTTAAAGGACCATATATATTAACAGAGTTACTTGAACATAATAAAGCAAACATAAGAAATAGTAAAACTAATAATACTGAGATAATACATTTTAAAGAGCTTAAGAAACCTCATATTATATCAGATGCAGGTTCATCCAATCAGGAATAAACCAACCAACATAATAATTTTATAAAAAATTTTTTTAGAAAATTAAGTATCCTCGCTAAATTCTTCTATAAACATTTTTAATTAACTTGCTCATAATATTTCACAGAACCACTTAATTTAATCACATGTATCAGAAATTAAAGATTTCAGATATCAAATAATTTATACTGTACTTGGTAAAATAGAAATAGCCATTCCTTTGCTAAATACTCTGCGTAATTCAATAATTATAAAGCCAAATGAATTATTATCTGAATTTAAAATTATGAAAAATTACCTTTAATAGACTTGCTTTTGAAAAAATGTTAAAAGTTTAATGATAAATGTGAGGAAATATCAACAAGAATTAGAATATCAAAAATAAATTTAAATAAATAAACTTAATATTCCTGTTTATGTTTCCAAAACATCCATATGGACTGTAATGTTGTACTTAATTTTAGTGCTTGTTATTCTATACCTGATTTATAGCAAATATATTTCAAAATTCTTAAAAACTAAGTCAAATGTAAATGAAAATAATTCAAATATAATTTGTTGAAAAATCACTCAGAGAATAATTTTTAGTTAACATGGAACATGGAACATGGGAGTAACAGGGATAGATGACACCGACGTTATAAATAAGCTTTCATGCCATTGTAAAACACTTTTTGTTCAAATTTGTAACTGTTAGTTTGTCTCCGGAAATAAAACTTTTCTTTTTTAAAAATTTGTTTCGCTCGACCCGAATCGAAACTCGCCTTTATAGTGACGATTTTAGCTTGCTGCAAGAAAAGTTATACTGCCCTGATCTCCCATTGAGGCAATTGTGGGTATCCTTTGAAATTTTTTTAAGTCCCATACTTCGATGTTAAAAACTATACGAAAAATATCGTAGATACCTTGCGGCTGAAGTACTTTTAATCCCCCAGGTAAATTATGACCCGTACTACGGTCGAGCCATAAACTTTACCTTCGCGATTAAAAGTGCTACGTCAGTCTGGCTGTATATAACTATTCCGACCTACCGTTTTGATTATATTTAATCTTAATAAACTGATCAACAAAATAAACGTTACACTGCCAAATTTGCTCTGATTTTGGACCAGAATAAATCTGGATTGCCGCCGCCTATTTAGTTTCTGTTTGAAGTGTTAGCTAGTACAATGTTTTGTCTGCAGGTCCTTGTTTGTACCAAGGATATATGTTTCATATAAAGTTTCTACAGGGCGGAAAATAAAACAGTGCTAATTTTCTGAAATTTCGGCATCGTCCCTTTTCAACAAAAAATTTTTTTTCTGGATTTCAACATGAATGTCATAAATTAGAACCTCATATCTCGAAACAGTTTTTGCGATTTTCGTTGATTTGCCTTATTTACACAGTGACCGCAAAAACATCCATTTTTGGCCTTGCATTGATAACTTTTTTACTCGTCAACTCTCTCAAAATCCTCATGTTGAAGCTAAAACTGCAGTTAATAAAGCACGATAAAGATAATCGACTCCAGGCAAAGTTTCAATATACAGGGTTGTATCAAAGTTGAACCAAATCTGCATAACTCGCAAAACCTAGTATTCTGAGAGACTTCAATTAACGATGCCGAAATTTCAGAAATTTAGCACTGTTGTATTTTCCGCCCTGTAGAAACTTTATATGAAACATATATCCTTGGTACAAACAAGGACCTGCAGACAAAACATTGTACTAGCTAACACTTCAAACAGAAACTAAATAGGCGGCGGCAATCCAGATTTATTCTGTTCCAAAATCAGAGCAAATTTGGCAGTGTAACGTTTATTTTGTTGATCAGTTTATATCATTTATTTCCACAATTAAATATAATTCATAACTAAAACTCACAGTATTACTTTACTACATGATCTAAATAAGTTTATATTAATTACCGACTTGCAGATAAATTCCTGTCTTCTTCACCTCCTTTATCACTGTCATCAGACATATTATTGCTCTACTGATCCCATTAAATTCATCCACGCAATAATTTTCCGGGTGAATGAAATTATTTTTCTTGGGCAGGTACAGAGATCCATTAGTTTGAATATAAAACTGATGTGCTTCAAGAAAGACTCTGTTATTGGGTAACTGACAAAACGAGAAGTCATAAATATAATATTCACTTGGTTTCACTTTAGATTGTTCGATGAAGTTATAGAAAGTAAAATTACCCTTTCTTTCAGGGTAGCTACAATATTTTGACACAGATATGTTATTTTTACCGCCACAGCATTTTTTTACACAATTAGATACATCACAAATACAACCGAATATATCACCACTATCATTATAATAGTTATCTTTCTCGAAAACCAAACCGTCCTTTATAATAACGGAGTCATTCTTTACCCCATCGGTGATAACTAAACTTAAAACTTTTGGGCAGTCACAATAAATGACTGGAAAAGTAATTAATATACACAAATATATTTTTATCTCCATTTCACAGTGCAGGATCAAAACAGACTAAACGACACGCATCAGATATAGCATGGTAGATAGGTGCAACATAATAATATAACCTACTGGCAATTTAATTAATAAACATATTAATTGAAGTATGACATTTTTGAACATCATTTTACATTAATTTGTATATTAGTCTAGTCCACGAGGGTATCAAAGTCTTCTAGAAATTATTTTCATTTGCACTTTGAGATTAAAAGCTAAAACCAATTTTAGATGATTCTCCACCATTAGAACTATGAAAAACCCGAAGGCGTCAAAAAAGTCTTGTACGGGATGGCTGTAGGGGGCGAAATGTGAAAATTACCCTGAAAATGATTTATGGATATTTGGATCTAAAAAAACAGCTGAATAATTATACATAAGTACCATTTACATCAGATCACTGGATATGTAAAAAAATTCACAGATTTCGCAAACCTTGCAACTATCGGAGACATTGGAAATGATAACATCATATATGAAACATAATATACCGATCCTTTTGAGTTTTTCAAGATTGGCAATTTCCAGATTGGCTTTAGCATGCTTATGTTTATTAAGTGTTTATTACTAATGTTTTGGGTACGATTGGGTCCCGGGCATTTTTTAAATTTAGAATAACACGTTAGTTAATAATTTAATATAATATTGAGTATGAATACTGTCACAATTTGCCACAAGAATGCGCAGAACGTACTACGCACCGAGTTATTGTCTCATTCAATACAAGTTGCGTTGTATTTATCTTACTCGCTTGCTGTGACTGGATAGGACTATTAACTGTTTATTATACACACAAGGCACAAGGTTATATATAAAGATAAACATATTTTTTTAGCATTTTATTTTTGAAAAACTTAAGTATTACTAATATAATACACATCTCAATTTATGAGTTAGGTATGTAGTAAGAAATAATAAAGATAATTTTTAAATAACCAACTTATATTGGATTTGCAGTTAAACTTAAAAATAAATCACAGATCTTGCATATTACGCAAGTATCGCAGGTATATTGAAAATACTAGATACAACTGGTAAAATTTTCTCGAGTGAATTGAATAAAAATAAAAAGCAGTTATGTTATGATTTCTTTGTTCGTTTAACCCTGAAGGTCTTGTCATTTTAAACGGGTTATATTGCTTGGGGTGGTCAAAAATTACAGTCTCATTTTTTTTTGTTTTCGAATGAATTCTATTCTTTAAAAAAGTTTTTGTTTGCCTAAAAATAGTGATGGCTTTGTCAAAAATTGTGTTGTATATACAGGGTGGTTAAGTGTAGTTAAGAATTACAACATATTAAAATTTGGTAAGAGTAAACTTTGTGATTTTTGATCACTCTGTATAAAAACATAATTGTGGCAAAATCGTCATTAGTTTTTTATGCGTGGTAAAAAGTACAAACTTGACTCTCACCGAATTTTAAGATTTTGTAATTTTTGATCACTTGTAATTTTTGACCAACCCCGTATAACAAACATAATTTTTGTCGACATTACTTTAGGAAAGCAAAAACTTTTATAAATAATAGCATTTTCCCAAAAACCAAACATTTTTGAGATTTTGTAATTTTTGACCACCCCGTATATGATTTTTGTCGAAGAGTAAACTTTCTGATTTTTGATAATCCCGTATAAAAACATATTTCTGGCACAATCATCATTAGTTTTTTATACGTGGGGATCAAAAAGTACAAACTTTACTCTTACCGAATTTTAAGATTTTGTAATTTTGTACTACCCCGTATAATAAACATAATTTTTGTCGACATTACTTTAGGCAAGCAAAAACTTTTATAAAATAGCGGTTTCCCGAAAACTAAACATTTTTTGAGTTTTTGTAATTTGTGACAACCCCATATAAAAAATATGATTTTTGTCGAAGATTAAACTTTCTGATTTTTGATAACCCCGTATAAAAACATATTTCTGGCAAAATCATCATTAGTTTTTTATACGTGGTGATCAAAAAGTACAAACTTTACTCTTACCGAATTTTAAGATTTTTTTATTTTGTACCACCCCGTATAATAAACATAACTTTTGTCTACATTACTTTAGGCAAGCAAAAACTTTTATAAATAATAGCGTTTTCCCGAGAATTAAACATTTTCTGATATTTTGTAATTTGTGAGCACCCCGTATAAAAAATATGATTTCTGCCGACGTCATTACTATTTCTTGGACAAGCAAAAACTTTTATGAATAATAACATTTTCTTTTTGTAATTTTGTACCACACCGTATAATAAACATAATTTTGTCGACATTACTTTAGGCAAGCAAAAACTTTTGTAAAATAGCGGTTTCCCAAAAACTAAACATTTTTTGAGATTTTGTAATTTGTGACAACCCCGTAAGGTAAGGTGGGGTAAATGCGTTTTTGGGGTAAGTGCGACTATGCAATAATTATTTAATTACAAAAGCATAACATGTATCGCCCTCTAATGGGTCTTGAGATAAATCCCTAATACACAAATTAGTCCCTAGTAGAGATCTGTCATTTAATTGTTTGAAATGTCACCACATACGACGTAACCTCTTATGGAAAATTCTTGGTCGCTAAGTTGGGGTAGTTTATAATAATCTTCGGTAATCTGAACATTTTAAACC
This sequence comes from Tetropium fuscum, assembly GCA_964058915.1. Taxonomy (NCBI): domain Eukaryota; kingdom Metazoa; phylum Arthropoda; class Insecta; order Coleoptera; family Cerambycidae; genus Tetropium; species Tetropium fuscum. The sequence continues at coordinate 709,445 of CAXKVY010018498.1, forward strand.
AAAGCATTTTATCATATTGTCCTCAGAGGTTTTTTTTGAAAACATATACGCAGTTCTTCAAGTGGTAAGTGATATTTTCATTAATTATGTTGTTTTTCTTTTACAAATTGCCATGTCGCTCTTGCCCCTAATAAAATGTTATATGGGGGTAAGTGATTATTAACTGTTATTTTCGTTTTTGTAATACCTATATGTTATATTTATTCTAGTTTTACTTTTGTTAGAATAAAAATTGATTAAAAAAAGTTTTTATCATTCATCCGTTCATTTAGGTAAAATTTTATCCACTAGGAATCTGGAAACAGGATTTTGTAGATTTTGTAGATGAACTATACGATCTTGTCCGAAAACACTTTAATATCACTAAGTACGAAACTACAGCCAGAAACGCACTTACCCCTTTATGCGGGGCAAGTGCTATAGCCCAAAAAATATATAATTCTGCCTTTTCTATACGTATTGTTACAAATTTGCTCAATTCATACACTATTACACTCCTAATATTTCATAGATTAAAACAAAAATAATTCATGGCTTTTTACATTTCAATTATGAAATTTCTAAGTCGCACTTACCCCATCTTACCTTATAAGAAATATGATTTTTGTCGAAGAGTAAACTTTCTGATTTTTGATAACCCCGTATAAAAACATAATTGTGGCAAAATCATCATTAGTTTTTTATACGTGGTGATCAAAAAGTACAAACTTTACTCTACCGAATTTTAAGATTTTTTAATTTTGTACCACCCCGTATAATAAACATAACTTTTGTCTACATTACTTTAGGCAAGCAAAAACTTTTATAAATAATAGCGTTTTCCCGAAAATTAAACATTTTCTGATATTTTGTAATTTGTGAGCACCCCGTATAAAAAATATGATTTCTGCCGACGTCATTACTATTTTTTGGATAAGCAACCACTTTTAGAAATAATAACATTTTCTTTTTGTAATTTTGTACCGGGGTGGTACAAAATTACAAAAAGAAAATGCTGAGAAAGGGCTGATCAAAAAGTACAAACTTTACTCTACCGAATTTTAAGATTTTTTAATTTTGTACCACCCCGTATAATAAACATAATTTTTGTCTACATTACTTTAAGCAAGCAAAAACTTTTATATTTAAATAATAACATTTTCTGGATAATTTAAAATTTTTACCTATTTCACCTATGGTGGTTTACAATAGTAAACCACATCCGCGAACATACTATATATTATAAACATGTTACCACAACTTTTAAAAGTGTAACGTAATAAAGGCAACTTATTTATGCATTAAAAGAGAACACATATTTATGGAAAATATGAATCTTGACATATCGTCGGTCCAGTATTGGTTTGTTCTACCTTCACTTTTATTAAATTTTAGGGTTTTTGCATATTTCAGTTGTTTAATATTATTTTGTTTTATCTCCAATCAAAAAACTTAAAGTTTACCATATTTAGCTGAGTTGAGCTATTGTACCTCCTCCATTAATTGTTTCGATCTAAGTATCGTTTGGTCCTACCTCACATAAGTATACTTTGAATCAAATTTTAGCCTTTGTGCAGTATTAAATGTGCAGTACTTCCAGCCCCAATTAATTTTTTTAGTTTTCTTGAATTAGTACAATACTACTTATTATAATAATATTATAAAGGGTCCGCCAATAAGCGCGCTCGATCTTTAAAATGAAATAAAGCAAGTTGTGTGAGAGGTATAAATGAAATTTATTTTTTGTTTGAAAGAGTATTCGAAGGCATTATGTATGGAAAATAATATCGGTCAAATGTCCACCTCGGCTTCGCTGGGTGGCGCGCATACCAGAAGTCCAATTTTCAATGACTCTGGCGCACAAATCGGGCTGTATTTCATCGATGGCGTGGCGTATGTTGACTTTGAGGGCATCAGTGTTTTGTGGTTGGTTTGCGTAGACCTGTGATTTAAGAAAACCCCACAAGAAATAGTCTAGTGGGGTTAAATCGCACGATCTCGGTGGCCAGTTGATGTCGCCTCCGCGCGAGATAACCATTCCTCCGAGCGCTCGTGCAGAAGATCCATTGTGGCGCGCGCTGTGTGGCTCGTAGCGCCGTCCTGCTGAAACCACATATCCTCGACATCCATATTGTCGATTTCATGCCAGAAAAAGTTCGTTATCATGGATCTGTATCGTTCGCCGTTTACCGTGATGGACACACCATCGTCGTTCTCGAAGAAATACGGCCCGATGATGCCTCCGGCCCAAAATCCACACCAAACAGTTACCTTTGCTGGGTGCATTGCGACCTGGTGGACCTCCTGTGGATTGTTCTCGGCCCAATAACGGCAATTCTGCTTGTTGACATTCCCATTTAACCAAAAATGTGCCTCATCGCTGAAGATGATTTTGCGACCAAAATCGGGGTCGACTTCTAACTGCTCTAAAGCCCAATCAGCGAAGATACGGCGCTGTCTATGGTCGTTTATTTTGAGCTCTTGTGTCAGCTGGATCTTGAACGGATGCATGCCCAGATTTTCACGCACACTATCGCGCACAGCGGCGACATTCTGGACAGATCGGACGTTTCGACGACGCGTCGGTGTTGGCTGATTGTTCACCGAACCGGTTGCCTCGAATTTGTTAATCAAACGACGGATAGTCGACTCAGCAGGACGATCAATTGCACCGTAAAATTGGCGGAGCGCGCGGAACGTTGCTCGAACCGATGGATGATTTTCGTAATAAGTTTTAACGATTTGCACATGTTGCTCGCGGCTGAATTGGTTCATGGTGATTTGTGAAGATACACTGAATAATAACAACTACGTTTGCCAACTCTACCACAAACAACATGGCCGCCATGAGCTGTCAAAGATCGAGCGTCCCTATTGGCGGACCCTTTATATATATATATATATATTTAATAAATATTTACATACAATTATTATTGTTTTGCTCTAACTCCACTTACCAGAATGAACATTTGTCCTATCTCCAAATAAAATTTATTTTTTTTAGATAAATGTACCAAACGTAGGTTAGGTTTTAATTTTAAAACACTATCTCTCGTTTATATGAAATGTCAATTTTAATTTGTTTATATTTTTCATTAAAATAGAAACATTATACGTATAAATAACTTTGACCTCTATTTTTGGCCATTTGCAATTTTAGGCGATAAAACAAACCAATACTGGACCGACGATAGGAGACATAGTAAATTGACCAATAATATGCAGGAAAATCTTCTCTAAATTAATCAGGTGTCGCAAGTACTGGGACGTTTAACACTCGGAGTAGTTTTCACAAACACCAAAACACTTTTACTTCGCTTAACGCGCGTTTCGCCAACCAAGTTGGCATCATCCGGACACTATTAAAAGACGATCATCCGGAGACGATCAGTTTTAATCGTCTCCAGATGATACCAACTTGGTTGGCGAAACGCACGTCGAGCGAAGTTTTTACTTCGCTGCCAAAACACTTTACCAAAACACTTTTGTGTTTTGGTGTTTGTGAAAACTACTACGAGTGTTATAATTACATCAAAGGTTCCAGCCCTATCAAATTCAATTCAATTCAAAACAGTTTATTTTATAATTAAAGAACAAATGTCGTCCACAGATAATACCTACCCCGGGACCAGCCGGACATACCCGTGCAGGCAGCAGCGTGGCAATTGAAGGGCTAGGCACCGGGTTAGCTCCGGGACGTAGAAGGTAATTAAAAAATATGAAATTTGCAGCTCCTTACACAGGGGTGTGTATTATCTGCAATTGGACAGCAGTTTTACCCAATGTGTAACGTAAATAAATTCCGTTCCGTTTTATGGCTAATGTTTGAATTCCTATTTCGAATATTTGAAATATAACCGCGCGACCTTGTAGAAATTTACAACGACTCACCATCTACCGTTACCCCTACCTTTCCGTCCCGCTACAAGCACATTTAAACGCGAGATCCGCAAGAATCATTCCTTTTGCCTTTTTCTGCCGGCTTGTTTTAGCCTGTCGACCTTGCGCTCTCGAAGATATATCTCCCTTGTTGTTTTGTACTGAGTCAAAGTTACCAGGTATAGTCCTCAATATTTTATTATTATTAAGAGATATGTCTAAATGTTCTACAGCTGGGCCAAGTAATTAAGGCTTTGTGAGAACCTTAAAATAGGTTAATGCCATATTAAATTTGACGGTTTAAACAATAGCAACTACTTGGAGTGAGCTGTGGGCACAAAAGCCACCTATATATTTTTTTCTATTTTGGTATATGATTACCACTTTATTTTTTTATTGAATTAAATATATATTTAATTTCAATTTGAATCGTTCGATTTTGGACTACCTACCTGGTGATTTTGTGTCACTGCTACTGTTTTACCGAATGGTAGCATACTTTAAGTTTTTTTAAAAAGATGTTACTTGGACGGCGTAAGCCGTGGGTATTTGCTTATATTTGGCATCGGCAAGGAGCGGCATTTGTTTAAATTTTTAATTTTTTTATTTAATCATATCGTGAAAATTTGCATACCACATTCCTGTCTTGATAATATTATTTTTTTACTTTGATAAAGTTTAATCTCACGTTTTGGGAATTTAATCAAAATTTACTTTAACTTTACAATATTTTTATTATAATTAAAACTCATATTTTTGAACTATTAATCTAGTTATTTTATTTAAATTCATTTTAGTATAAATTTCACTCTTGATATCCGGTTCAAGCGGGAATTTATACATATATTTTTTTTGTCCAAATTTGTAAAACCTGATACTGGTAAATTTTTCTTCCACACCTTCATGACCGAGAATCAATTCCTGTGGTGAGCAGAGACCATTATTACCTATTCCTGAACGTTAGACTGGAAGATACCTCCTCCTGCAGCCGGCATATTCCACCCATTGCGGTATACATCACCCTTAGAGGCTACGTCTCAACTCAGCTGGACCACCAAGTCGAAGCTTCAGACTAGGATCCTAGGAAACCCAGCTCATTCACGAGGGTATCTCCAGAGAAGAGAAAAGGTATTTTTGAATAATTAAATGCCCCTAGGAATTACCAGGTCTTAAGGAATATTTCCACTTTACATTTACCAAAAGTGAATTGTAACACTTTTGTTGTAAACGATAAAGTTCTCGACTTGACCTTGTGTCAAGAGTGAACATTTTTTTATTGTTTTAACCTAAACCCTTCAGGCTACCTAATCAAGTAGAGTCTTTTTAACGCCCCACAGGCAATCCAATTGTAAATTTTAATTTTAATTTAAGAATCACTTTGAACCATCAACTGGTAATATAAATATTTTTATAATATATTGGTTTTAAAAAATCTTTATCTTTTATTTCTCTGGGAAAAGTCTGAGTCACAAGAGGGGTCACAGCTGATAATAATTTGCTGATCATTTCTGCGGTCTTCTGTACTATTTAAGTACTCTTGACCTGGCGTTCAAGTATTTTTATACAAAATTTTAAGTAGGAGTAGATAAAGCCGGTCATTGTCAAGCTGTGATATTTCTGGTGATATATCTAAAGGTATCTAAGTACAAGCCTCTAGCAAATCCACTTATCCACGACCTCCGTATTTAACTGAGCAGCCGATAGGCAACAAAGAAAAAATTCATTACGTCACATCTCCTGGATGAGAGGCCCTTTAATTAAGGTAATGTAATTAAAAAGGAGAGGTGTTACAAATGGGTATCAATAAAATTGTTGAGAATTGATGCAATTTTTGTTGTGTCCCTCTTTGGGACACAACAACGTGCCAGATGCTCTGAGGGCAAAAAAGCCAAATAAAAGACCCCCTTAAACGTAGGTCCGAAAATGGTAACAAACCAAGTGAAAAAATAGGAAAAAATTAACAAAAATGACCAATTTTGTCATGAATTGTAGCAGTAAAATATTATTGAATTTTAAAATTTCTAGCAATGTATTAAAAATTATTGAATTTTGTGGAATTTGGAAACAAAAAGATTAAAAAATAAATAAACAAACAGAAAATGATAAAATTGATAAAGTTGAAATAGTTAAAAGAAATGTTCAAGAAACGTTTAAAAATTATGGTCCAAAATGGGAAAATACCTAAAGCGGCGGTTGGTGAAAAATGCGTAAATTCTGGTAGATTAATTTATGTTTTATTCTAAAAGGTGTGTTGTGCTCCCTAAAGCGTGTAATGTTGTTTGTTAGCGGACTATCATTCAGTTTGAATTCATAGAATTTTTGTGATATGTTTCTGATGTAGTCCGCTATTGGTATAATGTCGGGACAAAGGTCGTGTAAGTTTCTGATGGAGATGTATCTATTGGAGTCCGTGATGAGGCGTAGATATTTGTTTTCCAATACCTTTAGTTTTCTTATGTTCGTGGCCGATGCGCTGCACCACACCGGCGCCTCATACGAAAGTCCAGCCATACCTAGTACTGGGACGTTTGTTTATTCAACGTGTTAGAATTATAAACACCCACATCGTATCATATATGACCAGGGTTGTTATATTTAAAACAAAAACGTTTAAAACAAACTGTTTTAAACATTTTAAACAAACGAAATAGTTTTAAACATTTACGTTTAAAACGTTGTTTTAAACAGTTTGTTTTAAACGTTAATTTTTTCCGCAGTCTTTTAGTCTTTACTGTTGCTTGGGTTGTGTTTGTGACTTTGCGTGTAATGAATAATGACATGAGAAATGATCATATTAAAAGTCCACGTTTTATTTAAAAAATAAAATTAAACTGTGGTAAAACGTAAAAGTAAAATGAACCATACACAACAAAAATAAACAGTAGAGTTCTTAAACAAGTGAACTAAAATCAAATTCTCAACGCCTCTGTATTTTCTGTTGTGCAAAGATATTGCTACAGTTTCTATAAGTAAGTTAACCGAATACTAGATGGCGCAGCATATCATATAACTCGATACAATTATTAAGTGTTTAAACATTGTTTTAAACGTTTTAAACATGGTTTTAAATGATTTAAACGCGTTATTTTTCCACCTGATGTTTAAAACGTTTTAAACAAAAAAAACAGTTAAATTGAAAAAAAACCGTTTTTTTTGTTTTTTTAATAAAACATGTTTTTTTGACAACCCTGCTCAGAATCATGGAAAAATTGGGATTTGGTCTCTCTAAGAGAGAACTTCTAGAGATGATAGATCGAAGTTAACCGAATACTAGATGGCGCAGCATATCATATAACTTGATACAATTCTTAAGTGTTTTAAACGTTTTAAACATTGTTTTAAACGTTTTAAACGCGTTATTTTTCCACTAGAGGTTTTAAACAAAAAAAAACAGTTACATTGAAAAAAAAACGTTTTCTTTTGTTTTTTTTAATAAAACATGTTTTTTGACGACCCTGCTTAGAACCATGGAAAAATTGGGATTTGGTCTCTAGATGTTCTCTCTAAGAGAGAACATCTAGAGACGATAGGTAAAAGTTAACCGAATACTAGATGGCGCAGCATATCATATAACTCGATACAATTCTTAAGTGTTTTAAACGTTTAAAACATTGTTTTAAACGCTTTTTCCACTGGAGGTTTAAAACGTTTTAAACAAAAAAAACAGTTAAATTGAAAAAAAACGATTTTTTAAATTTTTTTTAATATAACATGTTTTATGACAACCCTGCTCAGAACCATGGAAAAATTTGGATTTGGTCTCTCTGTTCTAGCAGACGATAGGTCGAAGTTAACCGAATATTAGATGGCGCAGCATATCATTTAACTCGATACAATTCTTAAGTGTTTTAAACGTTTTAAACATTGTTTTAAACGTTTTAAATATTGTTTTAAACGTTTTAAACATTGTTTTAAACGTTTTAAACATTGTTTTAAATGTTTTAAACGCGTTATTTTTCCACTGGAGATTTAAAAAACAGTTAAATTGAGAAAAACGTTTTTTTTGTTTTTTTTTAATAAATCATGTTTTTTTGACAACCGTGCTCAGAACCATGGAAAAATTGGGATTTGGTCTCTCTAAGAGATAACTTCTAGAGACGATAGGTCGAAGTTAACCGAAGTAGATGGCGCAGCATATCATATAACTCGATACAATTCTTAAGTGTTTTAAACGTTTTAAACGCGTTATTTTTCCACT
>CAXKVY010018498.1:722500-777500 GCA_964058915.1 Tetropium fuscum
CAGCAAACAGTTTATAAACAAAATTATTCGCCTCAATTTTTCCACAGGGTGTTTTGAGTTTACGACAAAAAACAACACTTTGATTTACCCCTGTATAATATTGCCTGGACGAAAAATATGACTTATTACAATAATTAAAAAGACACACAATGAACTGATCTACAGACTGGTAAAAAATTTATGAAAATCAGATGAAAAATAAAAAAGTTATAAAACATCAAAATTGGGCAAAATTTTAGGGTGACGGAATTTTGTGCCGGGGAGTGTATATATATATATATATATATATATATATATATATATATATATATATATATATATATATATATATATATATATATATATACAGGGTGTCAGTTTTTTGTAGACAAACTTTAACAGGGGATAGAACGCACGTTTTTAAAAAGAAAAGTGCCTATAAAGATATGGCCGATCTAGCTTCCTAAGGAAGATACAGGGTGTTAAAATTTAATTTTTTTTTACATTAATGTGTAATATTTTCTGAACGGAATGATATATTCACTAAATATTTTACACATATCTTAACCTGCATAGGATCAACATGTTGTATTGTTCCTGTCGAAAATACTATAGTGGATGTTACTTTTTTCGGGTACTTCGACTATTCTGCATAATAGAACTTTTTTTTCGTACGCCACTGACATTATCTGATACATATTTCTAAAATAACGGCCCCTTAGTAACAATTTTGATCTCTTGTAATTTTGCTCTAACTATGACAGTTTTCGAGATATTGGCCGTTTTTTCTCTGACAGTGTAATGTCGTTATTATAATTTTTTTTCTCGAATTTTCTTTGACTTATAAACGAACGCTTAGATTTTTTCATGTTTGGGGGATAATGCCTATTAATTAAGGCGCATAAAACAAGCGGTAAGAATGTTCAAAAACTTGCACAGTGGCGGGGTGGAAGGGGTGCTCCACCCCTTTCGTAAACAGAACTTCTACGCCAAAGACTATTTAAAAAAAACTGTTATTTTCATTATCTACATACAGTTTAACAAAAATAATGTCCCTTCTTCTGTTTCGAAATTCCTGTGCGTTTCCTAGTTATTTTGATTTTTAGTGTTTGATGTGGTACTAAATTAAGTAATTTATTTATTAGCAATAATAATTATCGGCTAAATATTTAATTCTTTCAACGAAACCTACCTAAATATGGTTTGTTAAGGATTCTAAAAAGCCGAAATCTCTTTATCTCTTTCCAAGTAATTACAATTACAAAAAAAAACATTAGATGAACATTGATGTTAATGATTATGGAGATATAAACATTTTTGAATTTATAGCAATATTTAATTAACAATAATAATTGTGGAATAAATAACAATTGTTAGCAATAATGATTTATAAATAACAATTACAAGAATTAATAACAATAACACTAGTACCTACATACATAAACTTAGATACTTTGTTCAAAATGTAAACCGTTCTTCTCAATACACATTTCACTGCGACGTATCATAGAACGTCTTAAGTTAACTAAATAATGCACCCTTATTTCATTGCAAGCATCTCTAATGCGATTTTGAAGTTCCTCAAGTGTATTAACCGGAGTGGTATACACTATTTCCTTAATGAATCCCAACACAAAAAAGTCAAGTGGTGTTAAATCGGGGGATCTGGGAGGCCACGCCACTGGACCTCCACGACCTATCCACCTCCCTGGATAGTTATTGTTTAGCCAATTTCTTACATTTTTGCCATAATGGGCCGGGCACCCATCAAGTTGAATCCAAGACTGTCTTCTTAAATTCAAAGGAATGACTTCCCATATATTACCATGGTGTTCTTCTAAAAATTGTAGGAAATTTTCTGAATTTACACGTTGTGGCAAAAAATAAGGTCCAAACACGTGGTTGCCGTAAATTCCAATCCAGACATTTGTACTAAATTCATGTTGAAAACTTCGTGGTCGAATGGCATGTGGGTTTTCATGTGCCCATACATGATTCATCAGTCCACAGTATATTGGATAAGAAATCCCTATTATTTTGAATGGAGTTAAGAACCCACCTACAATAAGTAAGTCTTCGTTCAGCGTCACCTGGACATAAACCTTGCACAGGTTGAAAATGATATGGGCGTCTGTGATCCCGTTTTAAAACCCGGGAAATTTTACTTTGGGAAATACCAAGAGCAATAGCAGCACGTCGAGTACTTGTCGTTGGGTTACTATTAAATTCCCGCAATATACGGTCTCTATCTCGTCCACGGTTGTTCAGTCGGCCCCCGGGTACATTTATCAAACCCTGGTTAACAAATCGACGGTGGATACTCACAGAAACGGAATGATGAGGTTGTCGTCTATTTTGAAATCTTCTTCGATACTCCCTAGCTGCGTATCTTGAATTCCCATTTGCGAACCCATAAATAAAATGAATGTCGGCTTGTTCGCTATTTGTAAATGTAAACGGCATGTTACACTAATTAAAATCTGGCAAATCATATAACTTTTTAATCTTAAAAATAATAATTAATAACAGTGAAAATATTCAAGATGAAGCAAAATTGTTTGTAGATAAACTTGTAATACGTCAAACTGTCGTTTCAAAATATGACATAATGCTTACTTGTTTTCCAAGGAGTATAATATTTTGTTGCAATTATTACGTACAGTTACAAATACGCTAGTTTTAAATGGAAATTATTTAGCAAACAACAAAAAATGAAACAGAAATTGGTACATGCACAAGTTTAATAAAACTTAAAGGAAATTTTTAAGACTTTTGGCAACTGCACAATAATCTATTGTATTGTAAGTACATTTGTAATTTAACAGTTTTCAACATATAAAAGTATTGTATTTGAGTAAGGCTTGATATAACAAATATTTATTTTGACTACATTGGAAAAAGATAAAGAATAAGAGATTTCGGCTTTTTAGAATCCTTAACACACCATATTTAGGTAGGTTTCGTTGAAAGAATTAAATATTTAGCCGATAATTATTATTGCTAATAAATAAATTACTTAATTTCGTACCACATCAAACACTAAAAATCAAAATAACTAGGAACCGCACAGGAATTTCGAAACAGAAGAAGGGACATTATTTTTGTTAAACTGTATGTACATAATGAAAATAACAGTTTTTTTTAAATAGTCTTTGTCGTAGATGTTCTGTTTACGAAAGGGGTGGAGCACCCCTTCCACCCCGCCACTGTGCAAGTTTTTGAACATTCTTACCGCTTGTTTTATGCGCCTTAATTAATAGGCATTATCCCCCAAACATGAAAAAATCTAAGCGTTCGTTTATAAGTCATAAAGAAAATTCGAGAAAAAAAATATAATAACGACATTACACTGTCAGAGAAACAACGGCCAATATCTCTAAAACTGTCGTAGTTAGAGCAAAATTACAAGAGATCAAAATTGTTACTAAGGGGCCGTTATTTTAGAAATATGTATCAGATAATGTCAGTGGCGTACGAAAAAAAAGTTCCATTATGCAGAATATCCGAAGTACCCGAAAAAAGTAACATCCACTATAGTATTTTCGACAGGAACAATACAACATGTTGATCCTATGCAGGTTAAGATATGTGTAAAATATTTAGTGAATATATCATTCCGTTCAGAAAATATTACACATTAATGTAAAAAAAATGAAACTATAACACCTTGTATCTTCCTTAGGAAGCTAGATCGGCCATATATTTATAGGCACTTTTCTTTTTAAAAACGTGCGTTCTATCCCCTGTTAAAGTTTGTCTAAAAAAAACTGACTCACCCTGTATATGCGGAAGATAGAAATTGTATAATCTATTCAATCATTAACTGTGAAAAGTATACCTTGAAAAGTAAAATAATAACACAGAAGTTACACATGTTTAGGTTTAATTATATCGGCTTTAAATAAGAAATTATTGTGTCCAAAGGACAAGCAAAATGTAGAAACAAAAAGCGAAGTTTATGAAAATTTGAAAGTTATTAACTTATTACTAGCCTACGCCAAACTTACGCAACTTAAACTTATTACATGGGCAATAAAGGCCTCTATAACAATGATATACTTATAACTAAAATGTTTGGAATGTTATTACCTTTAAAAGTTTTGTAATCCTGTTCATGCGAAGCACTCACAATTTTATTATATTCACTTGACACTTAATTATTTGTTTTGTCTGGAATCGACTTGTTAATAATGTTCCCCCTACCCCCTGGTAACTTTTTCCGGTAATTTTTGTCCACCAGGGGGTGCGCTCAGCCCTTCAAATATTGTAGAAACAGTTTTTTTTAGATTACGCGTAATCGAGGAGACGGATAGAAAAATGTTTTGAACGAGAAAAATAGGTCTCCTCGATACGCGTAATCTGGTTTTGGACCCGTCAAAATCGGTCCATTAGAACCAGAGATACAGCGGTTTTAAGATTTTTGTTTTTTAGGGGGGACAAGAAAAAGGGAGTGAGCAATGGGGGTGTTGCGGGAAAGGGGGTGGGACTGGGGAGCTGATTTTTTTTCTCTTGTAGGTAATGGTTATCGGAAGGCCAAGCCGAAATTTTTTTGAGATTTCTCAATTATGGAAGGGTTGGGAGGGGAGAGGGTGGAAAAGGGTTAAACGGGTGTATCTCCGACCCTGATGAACCGATTTAAAAAAGTAAAAATGGATTTTTTTTGTTTTTTTATAAGGAATCGAGTACAGCTTGAAAAGAAACAAAACTCAAAAACACGGGCATGGGGGGTGAAAATAAAAATTTTATTTTCACCCCCCATTTCACCCGCAGTTATTTTTTTGTTTATTTTTTTGTTCTGGGAAGAAGGTGGGAGGGGCGGGGAGCCTATCATATTGAAAAAGTTGGGCAATTGTATAAACTTTACTGAAAAAAAAATTACCGATTTCGTTCATTAGGGACGTCAGGGCGTCGAATCTATGTTAAAGCCCTGTAGAAGGGCGAGAAGACGTCCTACGCCCTTAAGCCAGGTCTCATTCTCAAGGTGAAGGTTTCCCCTATTAATTAAAAAAAAATTCCCGATCGCACCAATAGTTTTCATACGCGCGCGAGTTGGGACGCTGGGAAATTTTATTTTCTCTCGCCAGTATCTCCAGCGGCAGAAGAGTGGGCGTGGACTCTACCCTACCTACCCTACCCTATGCAAGTTAATAATTATTTTAAGTATGTTCAATAATAAATAGAATAATAATTATTTTTTATCTATTGATAGATAAAAAATCTGAGCTATTTTTTGTTATTTTTCAAATTTATGCGGAATTAAAAAATATATATTTATTAAACATATTTTAGAATATGTGTACAATTCAAATTGCGTTTTTCTAGAGATGCTTCCTAAAAAATTAGCACAAATTATACCCATGTTAACGGATGTAAAAATTAAAGCTACTGAATGAAAAAAAACGTGTAGATGTAGAATATCTATATTTGAGGAAAATGTGAAAACTTTTGATTGTGTAGCAAATTTCATGCCAAATCGGAATAAATGTTTGATTTAAAAAATTTTTAAATGGCGACAGTTTTGGTGAAAGCGGAAGCGGTATTTATAATATATATATATATATATATATATATATATATATATATATATATATATATATATATATATATATATATATATATATATATATATATATATATATATATATATATATATATATATATATATATATATATATATATATATATATAATATACACTATGTTCATTTAAAAACTTACCACTCCCCGTAATTGAAAAACCGGAAAATATTTAAGAATTCGCCGAGACATGTCGATTTTTATTTTAGGGGGAACATTTTTGACAGTCCCCAATGTTAAAATCTTACATGGAACTACCTCACCTGTTACACATCATTTGAAAGCCCTTTTCACGGAGAATATATCATTTTTGGTAATTGCATGAGGTATTACAAAATTATTCAAATTGCACAATTTATTAATTATACAAATAACACAAAATTGTTAATATTATCAAATTTCCTGACGTGAATAGGAAGAAGAGGGCGATAGAATGACTTGCTAGATCTCCTGATCTCATTTCAAATGACTTTTACCTATGGGGGTATTTCAAATCAGTTTACAAAAAGCCAACACTACATTCAAGATTTACAAAATCGTTTAACAGCTACGTGCAGATACAGGTGCAAGTGCTACATTTTTTAAAATGTTTTTAAATGATTTTGTTAAATCTCAACCAATTTCCAAAAATAATACATTGCTGTATGGGTCGGTCAATTTGCCACCCACTCAACTGCTGTAACTAAACCGAAATATACGTTTTAATTTTGCACGTATTTTGCACATTCTATCCCGACTTTTGCACACCTTGCCCTTTAGGTAACTGAAAAGGGAAAACTTATGGGGGTCAAATTGAAATTGCCTCAGTATAGCCCCCACAGCCTCTTGAAGAATTACCTTCAGCCCTTCCCAAGGCCTAGGTAAAAACCATTTTCTAACCATTGTAATCTTTAAATTTTGCAAGAATTTGCACACCATTTTCCATGCACAGATTAGCCACAGACTCTTGAAAAATTACCTTGAGCCCCTCCCCCGCCCTAGGTATTTTCTAGCCATTATAAATAGGTTTTTTTGATACACTGAAGCTGCACTCTACTGTTCAGCTTCGTTTCAAAACAATCGTAGAGCTACTCTCAAAAAACAATCATAATGAGGGATAATTTTTATTTACATTACAAAACTCCCTTCTTAAATATATTTCAATTTTATGTTAAATTGAATTAATTATAGGATTTGTAAAACTGCAATATACTTCTTGCATTTTTAATTTTACATTAAATAATTTTTTACGGATTTGAACAATATGTTTATAAACAAAAGTTAGGAATGTGGCCCGTTGTTTCCGTAATTTTAATCGGTGTAATTTTTCAATAGGCTGTGCGGGGTTAATCTGAGACTGTGCAAAATTTAGAAATGTGTATGCAAAATTGTGCAAAATTTAAAGATTATAATGAGTAGAAAGTGTTTTTTACCTAGAGCGTGGGAGGGGCTGAATGAAGGGGAGGTTGTGGAAACCTGGTGAGGTTAATCTGAGGCTGTGCAAAATTTTGAAATTGGTGTGCAAAATTTAAAGACTATAATTGCTAAAGAATGGTTTTTACCTTGGGTGGGGGAGGGGCTGAAGGTATTTTTTCAAGAGGCTGTGAGGGCTAATCTGATACTGTAAAAATTTTTTAAATGGGTATGTAAAATTGTGCAAAATTTAAAAATTATATCGGGTAGAAAATTGTTTTTACCTAGAGCGTGTGAGTAGCTGAAGGTATTTCCATGAGGCTATGGAAGCTAATCTGAGGCTGTGCAAAATTTGGAAATGGGTGTGCAAAATTGAATAATTATAATTGCCAGAGAATGGTTATTTACCTAGGGCGAGGGAGGGCCTGAAAGTAATTTTTCGAGGGGCTGTAGAGACTAATCTACGACTGTGCACAAATTGGAAATAGGCGTGCAAAATTGTCCAAAATTTAACGATAATAGTGGTTAGAAAATGGTTTACTAGGGCGAGGGAGAGGCTGAAGGCAATTTTTCAAGACGTTGTGGAAGCTGAGCTGAGGCTGTGCAAAATTTGGAAATAGGTGTGCAAAATTTAATGATTATAAAGGCTAGAAATTGGTTTTTACCAAGGGCGGAGGAGGGGCTAAAGGTAATTATTCAAGGCTTTGGGGGCATATCTGAGGATCTGCAAAATTAGGAAATGGGTGTGCAAAATTGTTCAAATTTTAATGATTATAAAGGCTACAAAATGGTTTTTACCTAGGGCATGGGAGGAACTGAAGGTAATTTTTCAAGAGGCTGTGAAGAGTGAACGTGTACAACCTGTAAAAGTATTTACATTCGCGCACAAGGGGGGGGGGCAACCGTCAATTTGGCCCCTTTCATATGTTTTCCCTGTCCAGTTCCTAGGGTAAGGTGTGCAAAATTCGGGGTACAGTGTGCAAAATTATGACGCACATTTTGGTTTGGTTACTGCAGTTGGAGGGCCAACTTGACCGAACCCTGCTCTATTCGCCATGAAAAGAGCTTTGAATTTATGTGAACACGTGGTTCCATTTATGATTTAAAAATTGAGGTTGCTAGAGCTTGAGGGCCATGAACATAACAAAACTTCTTGAATGTGAGAAATTTTAAATTTGAAAAAACATAGAATTCTCAAATATTTGACTTTTTTCAATTACAGGGGGTGGTAAGTTTTAAAATGAACACAGTGTATGTCGATATTAACCTATTTACTAATATGCAAAAGTTTAAAATTTGTACATTTTATTCCTATTGTTTAGAAAATTGTGGGTTCATAGAATTTCGAGTTGCGCTAATTTTACTACTAATATAACCAATAAATAAAATTATATTGATAATAAATGATACTGAGCAACACATATAAACATGCGCTAAAGAAAGGTGTCCCGCGTAAATGAATAAAAAGAGACCAAACCCGAGAAGGAGTTAAAATCATCTCGCCACGTAATGGCAACACCGCTGGGCTGACCAATAGACGAATAGCATATGTATACATATAAAGATGGGCTAACCGAGTCAACGGGCTGACTTACAACCTAATTATATAAATAATTTTTATTCTCATCATATTCTTACCCCTCGATATTTCCTTGGGATAAACATTGTTCATATATTGTTTTTCTTCAATATATACATGTCTATATGTATTACAAGTGCCGGGCGAACGAACGTCCCGAACATATACCGGGCTGACTAATATACCTTAAAACAATATATATATATATATATATATATATATATATATATATATATATATATATATATATATATATATATATATATATATATATATATATATATATATATATATATATATATATATATATATATATATATATATATAAAATAAATATGAATAGCAAAGAATTTCAAAGCTAATATATATATATATATATATATATATATATATATATATATATATATATATATATATATATATACATATGTACATATATACATGTATACATATATACATATATACATATATACGTTATATACATATATATATATATATATATATATATATATATACATATATACATATACACATATATACATATATACATATATACACATATATACACATAAAGTAACCGCCAATAGAGTTCAGATGTTTAGGCGGTATAGATACAGCCATTTTTTCAGCACGTACCGTACGTTACGCATTGACTTCAGCGGCTATAAGAGCAGGTGTAAATATTCACCTACATCCACCTACATAATTAAAATAGGCCCCTTAAAGAACCTAGCTCAACATTTGCTCGTGGAATCCTTCATTTAGACAAGCCCTAGAAATAATTAACCATCATATATGTTCATTTCGCGCTTAACAATTATTATGTTATATACATTATTATCATATCATTATATATTGCTATTATTATTGTTAGTGTTAACTATTAAGGTATATATTATTGGATAATATATTATATAAGTTTTGCTCAATATTCCGTACATACGTATATTACTATACCTATATGAATGAAGATATAAAAATAAAGGTTACGTCCTTACAGGAAATCGCCTAATTATTCTCTGAATATGTACAACGTAATTGTATCAAGGACAAGCGCAGGAAAATTGTTCTACTTACCTTAAGGAAAATTAATCTAAATTTTCCGAGCTTTTACGATGATATAATTACCCAACACACCCAAGGATCTCAGATTCCCATTGGTTAGGCGATTTCACGACCTCTTCTACGGAATGACCGATATAAGTACCAGAGATAAGAATTGAGTAATACATTACTTTTAGGAACTCTGAAAAAGTTCGTGCTGACGAGTAAATTTCACAGAAACTACAACGTAATTATATCTTCGTGCAGGCTCGGAAAATTTTAATTAATTTTCCTTATGTTAAGTCAATGAATCTTACTCCTTAATTCCTTTTTAGGCATGTGGTCTGATTATATTAGGAAGATTATACTTAGAATAACTATTTTTATTATTATTATTTTTTATAAATACCTTCTGGTGGTATTTTTATTGAGGTAAATTGCTCTGTTACTGGAATATTCTGCTGGGCAATAAAATCTGTTATTATTAAATCTCTATTGAATCTAACATTTATTTATTTATGTGTAATATAATCTCTCTCTCGTACTTGCCTGTAATATAGACGTTACTGCCGACAATATTTTCTTCATCTGCCGTTACACAAGTTATAGCTGCCACCGCGTACTCCACATTATCTGTCGTAAAAGTGTCCACGCAATATTTATCTGGTCCAAGAGACGCGTCAATGGTAATAATATTGCCATTGAGTGATATAGAGAATTCTTGTTCCTTTATTTTGGTATCACTATTTTCACAGTAATTTCCCTCCGAATATATCAAATGATGCGTAGTATCGTCATAGCTGCTGTTCGCCAACAATTCAAACAAAATCTCGTGTTTGTAGTGTTCCTGTAGTTTACATGTTTTATTAACTATAATTTCATTTTTATCGCAGCATTTTCTTATGCATGTTTTCTTGTTACATATACATCCCCACACTGTCCCATTTTTATTATAATATTCTTCTTTTTCGAAAATAACCCCATGTTTACTAATAGTATCTCCAATGACCTCACCATCTGATATATTAATGTTTAGAATGTCAGCACAATGTCTAATTTCATCGGTATTATTTCTCTTCTCTCTACAAATCAAAGCAGCAAATTCTTCCTTATGCAAATCATCATAAAAAGTATCTACGCAATACATCTCTGCAGTAAAGGATTTTTCTATGCTTTGCACATATAACGTTCCATTTGGATACATTAGCACATCATTCCTATAGGCTTTCTGAATCGTAAAATTGTCACTACAATATCTATTATTGGCGTAAAGTAAATGAGTCCTATTTTCATCGAAGTGTATGGCATTTTTAAAGTTAACTTGAAAAATACTCGAGCGTGATTTACACGTTGTGTTGACCATAATTTCATCCATTTTACAGCACTTTCTAACACACTGTTTTATGTTACAGACGCACCCCCATGTTACATTGTCTTCCCGATAAAAATTTTCACTGTTAAATTTAACACCGTATTTTAATATCCCGTCTCCATGTTGTATACCATCAGATATATCTTCCCGCAAAGTGTCGGGGCAATGGTTTGCTTTCGATATAATTGTATTTATAATGAGAGTTGTTAGCAAATTTCGCAGCATTTTGTAAAGAGGACTTTTATAGACTGGATTGTTTGGAAACTTTGTGCTTGTTTGAATAGTAAATCTGAAATATCCCAAACATATACTTACACGTACACATACATCTATATTTAACTTGAGTAAACTGAATAACGAATTATTTCTTTAATGAGACAACCGATGAGTGAATTTAAGCAAACACCGAATAAAATAAAAAGCTCCTAAAGCTACATTCACAACGAACCAATTACAGTCACAATTAGTACTTAGAATTAATATTAGACGTAGGGTGAAAATTAACGAGTGTTGATCATTCACAACGTCGAAATCCGGCGAAAAATAGTTTATAGTGAAGGTCAAGTATTTCCTGTGGCCACCTATTGGGTAACTGTTGAAGATGGAAACAGTGGGCAATTTTACCGATTTCGACATGCAAGAATTGGTCAAACCACCACCTGCGAGACGTCCCCTGACGCTGTTTTTCCAATTGAAGGAACCGAGCCTCTTTTCGGCTCGGCAACATTGTTTGTTGCACAATAATAATTTAAAACAATCCACACATTTGAGGTTAGGTGATTTGTCATTTACTCATTTATTTTGTTGACATCAAGCGCGCACGCGTCGTGATTTTCAATTAGAATTAGTGGGAAAGCTTGGACTTTCGCAAGGTACTAATTCTAAGTGTAAGTATAAGTGGAAACGTTAATTTAAAGGTCGTGAATGATTATGTTATTAAGTCACATGTCAAACTTTTACGACTAATTTTAAGTACTAATTGTAAATGTAATTGGTTGGTTGTGAATGAAGCTTAAAGGTTTAATAGATCACAACCTTTACTTAATACTGTTGCGCGTAATTATGTATTAGGTCACGTGATATGGTGAATTGACCATATTAGTTAGGTTATCAAAATCCGGGTGTGAAATTTGAGATGGGTTCCTAAACACACTTCAGCAAATTTGACTGCCATGTATTTCTTATGGGAGATTCAAAAGTGTGATTTTCAGATGGGAATTTCTCGGGTTTTGGGCATTTCTTAGTATTTAAACCTATTATACGTCAAACTTTAAGCATATTTCTCTACAATTCAGGTCCAACTTATTTTTTTAGACCTATGAGTTAATTAAATAAATGCTTTTAAGTTAAATTGTCTGTTTTCCATGGACGTACGTCGCGTATTAGTTTTAAAATTTCTTACGCAAGAGCGCCAGGCCAGCTGTAAAATTAAGGTTAAGGGTTATGTTATGATATTGCCAGTGGGTTGTTTATTTGTTTATCATTATTTTGGTCAATGTGTATCGATTTTTTACATTAATGATGTAATAATGTACCGGGTAAGTCTCTTAAGATTGACACCCCCCTTATCTCACTTATCCTTTGCCGATTTAACTCATTCAAAAAAGGAGTAGACACGATTTTTGATGAATTTTTATAATCTGAGCACGGATATTAAAAATCTTGTAAGATATACAGGGTGTAAAATAAAACATGATTTTGTAAATGGAACACCCCGCATATTTTTAGTTGATAAGTGGTAAGTCGGAGATCCAATAGACGATATTATTGGACGCACCAACTTCCCTGGCTTATGAATTTTTGGTAGACAATACAATCTAGGTACAGTAGGGTTAGATACACGTAACCTGTTCTTAACAGGTGGAGTAATAAGGTTGTTACATGATTTGAGGACATTTTTTATTGCAGTGGTCACTCTTGGTAAAGGGGTTCTAGTAAGTTCTTTATAAGGACCATTACTAATTAAGTCCTTGTTTACCCGTTCATTATAGTCCTCTTTATCTAAAATAACAACCTTATTACCTTTATCTGCTTTTAAATAAAAGCAGTCTGTTTCGCGCAATCTTTTGATAGCCTTCTTTGGATTCTTTGAGCATGACTTTCTATTGTCTACGTAATTCATTATATTTTTAGAAAATTGGTTCCTGCAAGCCACTCTGACGAGACCCTTGGATGAATCAGGCAGATATTGAATTGAACTTTCAATCCCTGCCACGACATCATCCAAAATCACATCAGAAGGGGCTACAGCAAAGTTTAAATCCTTGTTTACAAGGCCAAGTTCTTCTTTATCAAAAGAGTGCGACGAGTGATTTTCCTCAATGTTTACGACTTTCCGAGGAACATTTTTTGGTACATTAGTAGTCAATTTATTAAATTTTTTATTTTGTGTAGACATTTTTTGATAAATTTCGCGTTGATTGATAAAAACATGTTCCTCTGAAATTCGCACCATTGTTCATAATCTAAATTATTTAACTAAAAAGTAAGCTTCTTGTAAAGATCATATGCTTGTATTTCAAGCATACTCTGTTTACTGTACCGGGTAAGTCTCTTAAGATTGACACCCCCCTTATCTCACTTATCCTTTGCCGATATAACTCATTCAAAAAAGGAGTAGACACGGTTTTTGATGAATTTTTATAATCTGAGAACCGATATTAAAAATCTCGTAAAATATGCAGGGTGGAAAATAAAACATGATTTTTCTAAATGGAACACCCCGTATATTTTTAGACCAAAATAATGTACTTTATTTTCTGAATCCAAAAATGTGTAATTGTTATATAATCACTCCACCTGTTCGTGAGATATTACTAAAAACTTATCACATTACGGGTGTCAATAAATATAAAATAAAAACATCATGATACCTCTGGAAACAATGCATATTTGCATTGTTTATTTGTTGACAGATGTCATCCAGTTTTTTGTGAGATAGTAGTTCACTCTCTTAGATATTAACGTAAAAAATACGTAGTGTTCGTAAAGAAGCAAGTTATTTTGAAAATGGTATATTCTTTGGAAGAGCGAAAAGAGTTACTTGAAATTTATATTCAGTGCAACAAGAATAAGTCTCTTGCTCGGAGGGAGTATGTTAGGTTATTTCGAGAAAGGCTACCTCCTTCCAAAAATAGTTTTAAAAACATTTATGCAATGCCGAATTTATGCAATACCGTTTAGAAATACCGAATCTCTGAGAGACAAGAAAAGGTAAAGGCGAAGAACAAAAACGGGAGAAGACACAGAACTCAACGCGTTATTATATTTTGCTGAAAATCCATCCAAATCATCCTATGCCGCAGCAATAAATAGAGTTGGATATATCACAAAGAAGTGTGATAAAAATATTACTACGCCATAATTTTAAACCATATAGTATTTTGCCCGTTCAATATTTAGACGACAACAACCTTCAAGACAGGTTAACCTTCTGCAGAGACATACTTGATAGAATAGAGGAAGATGATGAGTTTCTAAGTCATGTCTTTTGGACTGACGAAAGCAGTTTTTCTACTGCGGGAATTTTTAACAGAAAAAATGCACATTACTGGGCAGCGGAAAATCCACATATTGTAAAAAAAATTAAAAAATAAGGATACCAAACTGTAAACGTGTGGTGTGGCATCCACAAGGATGCTATTGTAGGTCCTGTATTTATAACTGGGCCCTTAAATGCACAATGTTATGTGGATATTCTTCAACATCCAGTTGAAAATTATTTAGATAATATTAATTTAGTGGACAACAGATCTGTTATTTGGCAGCAGGATGGAGCACCACCACACTCTGCAAGGAACGTCACCGAATACCTAAACAGAAAATATCCTATTTGGATAGGAAGGCACGGTGTTATACATTGGCCCGCTAAAAGTCCTGACTTAACACCTATGTATTTTTTTTCTCTGGGATACTATAAATCAAGATATATACGAAACTGGGGTTTTTAATAATATGAATGAGTTAAAAGAATGCACACGTGTAAAAATTGAGGAATTAAACCAAAATGGTGATATATTTCAAAGGGTGAGAAGCAATTTTATTAAGCGGTGCTAAATGTGTATTCAGAATGGTGGTGGTTACGTGGAAAATATTTAAATACGTTACGTGTAAATAAATAAAATTGTGTTACTCTATTGTGTTACTCTTTTTTTTTAATAGAAAACGCCCTAGGGACGTTGAATATTGTAACTAGATTAAATCTATCTAACAATTTTTTCCTAATAACTAGACTTTAGCTGTTCAGTAGATAAGTATCCAGTGACACACTCCACATAACACTAATCACTTGGTTCATGTGATAGACATATGCTTAGAAATCTAGTCACTTTCACTGTCACCACACTAATTCGAACGGTTTTAATCTCTAGCCGTCGAACAAGTCCGTTGTTGTCGAGAAAACGTCAAAGTGATATTGACGTTTTCGTGGTTTTCTAGCCTCTTCTGATGTTTGCCTGCAAACCTCTTAATCTCATCTTCAACCATAGGCATATTCAGGTCACGATGGATGTCTTCATTGCGAATGTACCACGGTGCTTTGACGATGCTTCGAAGTACTTTATTCTGGAACGTTTGAATTAATTTGATGTTGGATTTCTTAGTGCATCCCCAGAGTTGGATGCCATAAGTCCATACGGGCTTCAGAATTTGCTTGTAGATAATCAGTTTGTTGTGCATTTACAACTCAGAGTGATGTCCAAGGAGCCAATACATTTGTCTGAATTTGAGGATTCATTGCTCACGTTTCTTCTTCACATGTGTTTTCCATCGAAGTTTTGCATCTAGGGTCATGCCTAGATACTTTGCTTCGTTGGCATCTGGGATTGTTTGCTGGTTGACAATCACTGGAGTATAGTCATATTTCTTGTTGGTGAAATTGACGTGAATCGATTTCGCCTCATTTCTTTGTCCAAGTGGTGACATTGTTGACAGCTATTTGGAGTCTGTTCGTGGCTGACTGTATGTCTTGGTCAGTAGCAAGCAGAGCAGTGTCGTCGGCGAATGTTGCCGTGACTGCTCCGTCGCTTTGTGCGATGTCGTTGGTGTACAGCAGGTAGAGAACAGGTCCAAGGACACTGCCCTGAGGTACTCCAGCACAAATCTTCTTGAGGTCAGAATATTCTTCTCCATATTTAACTCTGAAGTGGCGTTCAGTAATGTATGACTGAAGAATTTGGCTCATTTGTCGTGGCAAATATTTTTCTAGTTTATATTCCAGGCCCTGATGCCACACTCGGTCGAATGCTTGGGCCACATCTAGGATTATCGTTGCGCAGATCTTTTTCTCTTCTAGTGCTCTCTCAATTACATCGGTAATTCGATGCACTTGATCCATAGTTGAATGCTTATTACGGAATCCAAACTGGGGAGACGGAATAAGCTGCTTTTCGTCGATGATTGGTTTAAATCTCCGCAAAAGGAGCTTTTCTAACAGTTTGGATATAATCGGCAATAACGAAATTGGTCGGTATGATGTTCTATTTTCAGGAGGTTTGCCAGGTTTGGGAATCATTATTACTTCAGCAATCTTCCACTGTATTGGCACGTATCGGAGTCGTAGTGCTGCATTGAAGAGATGCGTCAGTTTCATGATGCCTTTGCGGGGCAACTCCTTAAGTATTTGTGCAGTTATTAGATCATAACCTGGAGCTTTCTTTGTACTGAGATTGTTTCTGATAGTGTTGGTGATCTCGGCAGGTGTTATTGGCTTAATTATCGTGCCATCTCTGTTAGTAATTTGTGGTATCTCTTCTATGCCAGTAGGCTTATGTGGCTGAAATCTATTTGCCAAGTGATCAGCAAATATTTCTGCCTTCTCTTCATCTCGTCGAGCCCAGTTGCCATCATCTTTTCGAATGGGAGGGTCATGATTCTTTAGCCTATTCAAGAATTTAGTTGCCTTCCAGAGGAAGTAGTCGGTGCTTTCGTCAGCCGATAATTCCCTAAGGAAATTTTCAAAGTGATCATTCTTGATGGCTTTCATTTCATTTTTGAGCTATTCGCATAGATTATTTAGCACTGAGACAAACGAGTGCTGGTGAACGAGTTTGTTGCCATTTTTGCTGGCTTTCCTTTTTTGGTTAACCAAGTCTCGAATTTCTTTGATGTAGTTCAAACCTGGTATTCTTGGCTTCAGTATGGGGGTGTTGTTCCACGCAGATTGCTGCAAGTCAACCATAAGCTTTTCAACTTCATGGTCTAACTATTCTTTCTTTTTCAAGGGTACGCTTAGTTCAAGTCTCTGTTCAAGCTCTGCTCGAAATCCGTCCCAATCAGTTTTCCCATTAACGAGATATGCGGGTTGCTGTTTGGTTATTACATGTTCACTCAATGAGAGTAGAATTGCTGAATGGTCAGATGCTAGGTCAAAGCATTCCTCAATGTTGGCATAAGCGGATGCAATATTGCGTAACACAAAAAAGTCGACTAAGCTTGGCGTTTTTTCTCTATCTGTAGGCCAGTACGTTGGTTTGCCGGTTGATTGGAAGTGACAAGACATTGCCTTTGCAACAGTGTATAGTTGTCTTCCTTTCGGCGTTATATTAGCAGAACCCCAATAGGTGTGTTTGGCATTAAAGTCGCCTCCAATAATGAACCGATCTCCTAATGATCGAAAGAAGCGACTGTAGTGTTCTTCTTTTTGCGCTTTTCCTGCTGGGCAATATATTGCGGCAATTGTGATGTCGTAGGATTTCATTTGCATTATCACTGCTGTCGCTTGAATTTCTGCAGTTTCGTATTTGGCATCCTCGTAGTGTTTTATGTTTTCTTTGATTATCAGCGCTGTTCCTCCCTTTCCGGGAAGGTCTGGTCGAGCAGTGTAATAAACCTTCTAACCTCTTATTTTGCCTTTATTAATAAAATTATTTGCAATAATTTGTTCTGGTCATGTGAGTCTCAGAGATTAAGGCTACATCGATTTTATCGTTCCATAAGAACGCTTCTAGTTCATGGGCTCGTTTTATTAGCCCATTGGCATTCCAGGCTACTACTCTGACAGCGTTAGAAACCATTTTTATTTTTGTTATTTGCAGCTTTTTTGTTGCTGTTTTCTATTTTGATTATTCTTAAAAAATCATTTTATTCGTATTTTCCTGTTGATCGAGTTTGATCATAATTTGTTGCAATATTTCACTTGTTACGTCTGACTTTGGTTTTGTTGCTTTTATATCTTTTCCCTTCGCTGGTGCGGTTATTTTTTCAGTGGTTTGTTTGCACGTTAAGTAATCTCGCTCCTGTATACGCTCAATTTGTGTTTTAGGTTTTGGTACCTGTGGACTTTTCCTATTCATATGTTGTTTGCGAACTGTGTCGTTCCTTATTTTTTGTAGCTCCTTGGCTACCATGCATCCACGATAGTTGGCCGGGTGTGCTTCATTGCAGTTGGCGCATTTAGCTTTTTGGTTTTTCGGTTTTGCGCATGCGCTAATGAGGTGTCTTCCAGAGCATTTGACACATCTTGGCTCTTTAAAGCAATTGTTTTGCGTGTGTCCGAATTGTGTTACTGTATTAATATTGATTTTATTTGTTTTTATTAGGCTTATGTTGTTTATTGTTATTACTCGTTACTGTTATTGTCACCTATATATTATTTATTTATTATCTCAATAAATGGCATTGTTTCCAGAGGTATCTTGATATGTTTTTTGTTTTATAATTGACACCTGTGATGTGATAAGTTTTTAGTAATATCTCACGAACAGGTGGAGTGATTATAGTGATTATATAACAATTAGATATTTTTTATTCAGAAAATTAAGGACATTATTTTGGTATAAAAATATACGGGATGTTCCATTTAAAAAAATCATGTTTTATTTTCCACCCTGTATATCTTACAAGATTTTTAATATCCGTGCTCAGATTATAAAAATTCATCAAAAACCGCGTCCACTCCTTTTTTGTATGAGTTAAATCGGCAAAGGATAAGTGAGATAAGGGGGGTGTCAATCTTAAGAGACTTACCCTATACCTACTATGTACACTTTTATGAAAGAATAATGGAAAAAATGGGCTCAAATGTGGAATTCTCCATATAAATAATAATCCGGTAAGTACCTACCTAAATACCGGATTATTATTTATTTTTTTATCGGATTATTTATTATTTATTTACCGGACATTTTTGTTATGTAAGGTTTAACTAACTGAACTGATACCGCACAGCACACTTGATGATACTAATGGAAAAGCCTTGGAAAAACAATGATATTATGCATCACCTTTCGATCGAATAATTTTTTGCACTTATTCCTTACATATGAATACTGAATACTCTGTTCAGGTCGGGGCAACCAAGAACAAAATACATCTAATGCTGATCAAGATCAAGATGCTGTGCTGATACTGAATAATGTACTTTAAATAAATTTAATTAGTCATCAAATTGAGAAGATTTTAAGTTAACTTAGACTACATATTCTGGCCTGGAAAAAATCACTTATGGTTCCGAGTTTGATTAGGTATGGTACTCTATTTTCACCCATTTTCTAACCAACACTCAAAATCAATTATTTGCAAAACGCGTAATAGGTAAATCAAAATAAAATGAGATTGGAAGTTACCTAGGACACAAATATAATATAAATTCAGCGATGTTGCCACAAATATTGCCGGTTTTTAAATTAACACAATGGAATTATAATTTATTATATAAGAAACTCTTATTAAATATTAAATAAGTTTATCCAAAACCTTACAGTACCTCCACATATTCTGTGGTACCTACCTCTCAAGGTCCTCGAGGACCATATTTATGTCAAACCCCTTCCTCTCCGAACTATTGGATCAAGCAACAACATACGTTTTTCATACAAACATCGCCTTCTAAAATTGGTAATATTTTTATTTTGATAATGTTTAATCAATATTTTAACACTCTCTTAGTCAAATAAAATATCAAACAATGTATTTATTCAACTTTTTTCACTAAGAGACATTCTATCACGTCAACAACGCCCTGAACTTGAGTTCCCATAAGACATCAATACATTAATTTTTAAACTAGGAACCCGCGCCAATTTGAGATCATAACCTAACTATTATGGTCGATTGGCTTCAGGCAATGAACTGCCCCTTCGCCTCAGAAGTATTATTGTGATGAGAGTTAATTTCTACTCAACAAACAGCTAACTGGACTATAAGTACTTGGTTTTGTTGTAACGAAGCTATATTTTATTTACTTAAAATTAATACTTTAAACCTTAAAACTCGGAGCCTCGGATCTAAGAAATCACTGGCAACTCATTGGAAACTCAAATCATTGGAAACTCAAAACAGAAATAAAAATATTAACACTCAAACAACGGATTATTCGCGTCAGGTCATAATAGTAATAGTAGAGGTCTGAATATCGTTCAGTTCGAAGTCCCTTTAAGGTAAAAAGCTACGACTCATGTCAAATGATTAAGTAATCATGATTAAGTAAGTACCCACTGAAACATAATTACTTCGAAAAAATATTATTAGCAATTTGTGTTTTTTGGTTTATACATCGCCGATATCTAGAAAACTTCAGAAGCTATTTTTTATTTATATTTACAGAATTGTACAGAAAACTTGAGCGCATCTAATGGTGTCAATCAAATTAATTCAATATTATACATGTTCTTCTGAATAGGTGGTAAAGATAAAAATTCTGCATGCAAAATTTCGAGATGCGGTGAACTACAAAAACTATTGAAAATTTCTATATACAGGGTGTCCCGTAATGACGTGTACAACGGAAGACTACAGATTCCTGGGCTCAAAATAGATAGAATAAGACTAATTCACCGGTATCCTAAATCACTTCGTTTGGCCGCTAGACGGCGTCAAAGTTTATAAAATAAAATTTAATTTTGTAAATAACTGGAATAGGTATAAATCGATTTTGATTATTTTTGGAGAGTGGACTTTTGCTCTCCATTGACACATTTTGGTGATATACTGAGTGCTTTTTAAAACTGAAAACTCCTAGAAAATTGATGTACGGCGATAATATCCGTTCATAACTTTTTTTCCTTTGGTGCAATAATGACAACTATTTTTTATTTGATAGGTGATACCATTCGAAACCGTCTTTTATGGAATTTTTATTAAGCCGTTTAGGTACAAAAAATATTTTTTAAATGTCCAACATTATCTTGCCACCCATCAGACGCCTCTAAATGTTCGAGAATGTTTGGTGGTTGGGCACCTGCCTATTCGGAAAACGGTCACCTTACACCCTCACACTTCGTCGGCAGTTTCCTAGACTCAACACCATTAACTATTATCGTGTCAGTTAGTTCTGAATTTGTATACGCCATGATTAATCAACGACAATTAATAAAGAATAGGGTAAGACCGGGGAAGATGCCTCGCCTTTATAAAAAATACAAAATTTCTGAAGAAAATGTAAAGGAAGACTAAAAATGTGCATTTTATGATAACTCGGTGTGTATTCTTTCATTTAAACATAAAAATTTATATAATAAGAAACAAAAACGTTGGTTTATGATAAAAAATTAAAAACAGTGCATTGGCCATCTTCCACGGACTGTCAGGCAAAGATGCCCCACCAGTAAAGGCAAAGATGCCCCTACAAAAAAATACCATTTAACACCTAAGTACTACTAAGTATAGTAAAGTAAATAAATTTTTCGCTAATAAATATAAAAATAAGCCTATAATAACTTCTATTTTTTCTTCTTTGTAAATACTTTTCCGCATAAATGGCAAAGATTTTCGAACTTCGAGCAAGTTTCGTGTGACCATCTCTTGCAGTGCAAACACTGAACCCACTCATCACTTTTTTTCGTGTTTTCATATTTCTCACCGCAACCCACACATTCGGAGTCGTCTTCTTCACTTATATTCATATCGTGTTCTTCATAGTGCACACTTGCATCTGTGTCTGTATCCGAATCTACTTGTTCTAATTTTCTTTTCTTGTGCTGTGTCTTGTTATTTCGATTGTTTGGTTTTTGCTTTGGCTTTTTCTCATTTTTCTTCTGGGTCTTTCTTCTTTTCTCATTTAACAATTCTGGGCTTGTCATTACTGCAGCAATTTGGCGTGAACGTTTTCTTACTTCCTCCACATTAACAGACGGAACAGGATTAATTACATCTAAAATTTTACCAGGGGTTATTTCATTCTTCTCAGGATTACTCTTTTCGAGGTCTTCTTGAGGTCGTTGCTCCCGTGGCTTATCGAATTCCCAGGATGGACCAGGTAATGGATTTTCAATCGTGGAAACTGGAACGTCTGTTAGTGATACAACAGATGTTGGATTTGGAACATCGTTAGGAGTCTCTTCAGGAAACAAAAAAGCGTAATCAGGCACAACACCTGCATCGTAGGGGTAAATTCCTGTGGATTTAAATGAAGATATTGCATTCTTTGGTGTAGCTGCTTTAGTCCATGATTCATTAAGGAGCTTTCCGAATTGCAAACGTTTAATGTGGCGCGAGGGGTGTGTTTTCATCCAAGTCTGGCAAGCATTGTATAAAGCTGCTTTGAGAGATTTAAAAACCGCACGGTCAAGTGGCTGCAAGTAGTGGGTCGTGTGACTCGGCAAACTCATAATAATAACGTCCTTGCTTTCTGCATATTCCAGGGTATCGACATTACAATGTGATGTATGCCCATCTACTATGAGGAGAACTTTTCCCTGTGGTTTTCTAGGAACGAAATGATTTTTCAACCATTCTAAGAATATGATAGCGTTTATGTAGGCAGATTTTTCTGATATGTATACGAGGGCTCCAGGAGGCATTCCTTCTTCGTATTATACCTTTTTATTTTTCCCCTTGAAGATGCAGGCTGGAGGCAAAAACGTTCCCTCAGCATTGCAACATGCTACGACAGTTATAGTTTCGCCCTTTTCTCCTGAAGTCACCGAAACCACACTTTTACTTCCCTTTTCTGCTATAACAAACCCAGCTTTATTGTTCAGTTGCAACCCAGTTTCATCCATATTAAATAGATGTCCAGGTTTATCAAACAGCTGGTTCTCCTCCATTACAGTTTGCAGAAGCTGAAAATACTTCTCCACCACTTGCCTGAAATGAACGCAATAAATTAGTAGGTAAATGGGTAAATCTCGGGGTAAATTAAGAAATGGATGGATGCATATGGCTGATGCAGTGCGAATAGGAAATGCATGAATTGGATAAACACAATTGCTTCTGGTACCTACTTGTTCAGTCCTCTGGCTCGAGCAGTAGATACTCCTTCCGATTTTCTCACGCATAGATCGGCATTACGTCTTAAGAATGACTTTAGCCAGTCGTATCCAGCTTTGCCATTAGCAAAATTATGCTTTATGTTTAATCTGCTAACAAAATTGTACGCAAGCACTCTCACATCCTCTCTTGTGGCAGAAAATTCTCGACTTTGCAATTTATTCAAGTGAGCAGCGACTTTTCTTTCATTTTTGATGCCAAGAAGTGGTGCACGACCCATACCAATTTTTTGCGTTACTCCATTCTGAATTCTCCTGCGTAGTGTTCTGGATGGAATATTAAAGGTACGCGAGGCTTCGTTAATTCCCATTAAGTTACTAGTAACAGTCGGCATACTATAAATTTAAAAAAAGAGGTTATTGTAAAAGGGGCATCTTCGACCTATTCAGCTAGGGCATCACCCCCGCTCGCCCGATATAGATGCCCCACCCAAATATCAAATTCAAATTTAGCGCCAAAGTTTGAGAAGTTTGCATTAACACTAACCTACAATATGTATGAATGCACTATAAACCGAAAACAGCCATAAATGTACGCTAAGCTGATGTACGTGTTCAAGGAGAACACAGTGATAAATTTTACGAAGTTATTAAAATATACTTTTGCAAATAACTTACCTTAACAAATTTTTGATTACACCGAAACACGACCACACATAGTCGGATCTGCACTAACAACGATCTTTGAGACACGCAGCGAAATCTATTGGTCAATAATAAAATTATTTCAGAGAGTCATCTTCCCCGGTGGGGCATCTTTACCGGACTTACCCTATTACTAGTGGAGCGGATCCACGAAAAAAAGGGGTCCAAACGGAAGTGACTTTTTTGAAGAAATATTTTTTCCAACTTGTTAATAATGTCCCCCCCGTAATCTGGTTTTGGACCCATCAAAATCGGTCCATTAGAACCGGAGATACAGTGGTTTTAAGATTTATGTTTTTTAGGGGGGACAAGAAAAATGGAGTGAGCAATGGGCTTGTTGCGGGAAAGGTGGTGGTATTGGGAGGCTGATTTTTTTTTCTCTTGTTGGTTATCGGAATGGTTATCGGAAGCCCAGGCCCTTTTTTTGAGA
This sequence comes from Tetropium fuscum, assembly GCA_964058915.1. NCBI lineage: Eukaryota > Metazoa > Arthropoda > Insecta > Coleoptera > Cerambycidae > Tetropium > Tetropium fuscum. The sequence continues at coordinate 746,724 of CAXKVY010018498.1, forward strand.
TTGCTCAATTAGGGAAGGGATGGTAGAGGAGAGGGTTGAAAAGGGTTAAACGGGTGTTCATCTCCGGCCCTGATGAACCGATTAAAAAAAATAAAAATGTTTTTTTTTGGTTTTTTTATAGGGAATTGAGGACAGCTTGAAAAAAAAACAAAACTCAAAAACACGGGCGTGGGGGATGAAAATAAAAACGTTATTTTTTTGTTTATTTTTTTTTGGTTATGGGAAGGAGTGGAGAAGGGCGCCTATATATAAGTTTTTCAATATGATAGGCGCCCCTCCTCCCTCCTTCCCATAACAAAAAAAAATAAACAAAAAAATAACGTTTTCATTTTCACCCCCCACGCCCGTGTTTTTGAGTTTTGTTTTTTGTCCTCGATTCCTTATAAAAAACAAAAAATACAATTTAACCGTTTAACCCTTTTCCACCCTCTCCCCTCCCAACCCTTCCATAATTGAGAAATCTGAAAAAAAAATTCGGCCTAGGCTTCCGATGACCATTACCTACAAGAGAAAAAAAATCAGCTTCCCAATCCCACCCCCTTTCTCGTAACACTCACTCCCTTTTTCTTGTCCCCCTGAAAAACAAAAACCTCAAAACCGCTGTATCTCCGGTTCTAATATACCGATTTTGACGGTTCCAAAACCAGATTACGCGCATCGAGGAGACCTATTTTTCTTGTTCAAAACATTTTTCTATCCGTCTCCTCGATTACGAGTAATCTTTGTCATTATTGCACCGAAGGAAAAAAAGTTATGAACGGATATTATCGCCGTACATCAATTTTATAACAGTTATAAGTATTAAAAAACACTCGGTATATCACCAAAATGTGTCGATGGGGAGCAAAAGTCTAAAAATAATCAAAATCGATTAACCAGGGGATTAAGCAGGGGTTGTCAATGCTGACTTGATATCTGATCACAGCCTAGTTTTTTGTGAATTATCATTACTTGTAGCAAAATGTAAAGCCAAATATATCACATTTAGGGATTTTAAAAATTTTAAATATGAACATTTTGATAGAGACTTGCAAGCGCTAGCGTGGGAGTTGATTTTATATGAAAATGATATTGAACATAAAATAAAGCTTTTATTAGATTTTATTACTGAAGTTTTTAATACGCATGCTCCACTCAGGACTGTTCGTGTAACAAAGGGCAGAGCCCCATGGCTTACTGGTACTATTAAAATAATGATGCGTGAGAGGGAGAAAGCATTAAATAAATTTAAAAATTCTAGATTAAATTCGGATTGGTTAAACTATAAAATGTTACGTAATTTAACTTTAACAGCAATTCGGAATGAGAAGAAGGCATATTTAACCAGTATTCATATGAAAAATGATGCTAAAGAAACTTTTAAAACTTAAAAAAATATGAATATTCAAAACAAACCTTCTAGAGAAATTCCTGCAAATTTAGCAAATCCTGATGAGATAAATAAGTACTTTTCATCAGTTTTTCTTCAGAAACATGATGGAAAAGAACGAATAGTATTTTACAACTCAAATAGATATAATACCGCTAATTTTGATTTTAAGCTAGCTAGTGTCAAACAGGTTAATACAATACTACATAGTTTAAAGTCAAATGCTCGGGGTAGTGATGCAATTAGTGCATCTATGCTAAAATATTGTAGTCCATTTATAGATAAGTATGTAACACATATCATTAATTGTTGTATCGAACGTGGATATTTTCCCAACATATGGAAGGAGGGTATAGTTGTACCTTTACCAAAAATTATTAATCCACTTACAATTTCTGATTTGAAACCAGTTAGTATATTGCCTTCAATATCCAAAATTTTAGAAAAAATAATGTAAGAACAAATTCTCACATTTTTAAATGAAAATAATGTTTTATCTATTTTTCAATCTGGCTTCAGACAAGGTCATAGTACAGGATCGGCATTGGCACATATTACTGATGATATCATCACTGCGTGTGACAATCAAAAGGTAACAGCTATGGTACTACTAGACTACTCAAAAGCTTTTGACACAATAAATAATCTTTTATTATGTGCCAAATTAAAATATTACGGATTCAATGAAATTGGTGTAAATCTGGTGGAGTCTTATCTGACTGGTCGTACGCAGCGAGTCAAAATACACGATAAACTTTCCCAACCTTGCCATTTAGCTACTGGAGTCCCTCAGGGATCTATTTTGGGTCCTCTATTCTTTATTCTATATACAACTGATATTTTAAATTCAATTAACGTTAAAAAGCACGCGTATGCTGATGATACCCAGATTTATGAAAGTTTTTTAGTTGATGATGCTGTCACTGCTCAAAATGTAATTAATGAAAACCCGGAACGTGTGTTACAAATGTCCCTCAGTCACAACTTGACGTTAAATCCGAATAAATGTTGCGTTTTAATTTTTGGAAATAAAAGGAAAGTAGATTACGTACAAAATAAATTAAAGGTAAAAATTAATAACGAAATTTTGACAATTCAATCTTCTGCAAAAAACTTAGGTGTAATATTCGACTCACAGTTACAATTTTCATCACATGTAAATAAACTCATTCAGAGATCTTATTACACATTAAAATTGTTATATAGTAATAGGCATATTTTAAATTTTAAGCTTAAAAAAATATTAGTTGATTCTCTTGTGTTATCAGTTTTGAACTATTGCGATTTTGTGTACGGTCCATGTTTATATTCTGCTGATAGAAGTAGACTTCAAAAAATACAAAATGCATGCTGTAGATTTTTATATAACTTGCGAAAATATGACCATGTTTCCCAAAAATTAAAAGAAACTAAATGGCTTTCTATGGTGAATCGCAGGAAATTACATTTATTACGCTTCACACATTCTATATTAAAATCAGGTAGTCCTAGTTACCTTAAAGTTAAATTAATTTTTAGGAGGACACTGCACTCAGTTAACGTAAGATTTAAAGATTTATTAAATACTCCTAAATATAAAACAACCACATTTCGTAAAAGCTTTACCTATAACGCCGTTAATACATACAATAGTTTACCATCGCATTTCAAATCTTTAAATGCATCCAATTTTAAATTTCACGTTAAAAAATATCTGCTTAATCTGCAGTGAGAAGTGACGAGCGTTTGTATAGTGGCGGGTCTTCCGCTGCTGGGTTGTTTTTTGTGAAGGTCAATCTTGCGCTTTTATTATATTGAAAATTTTGTATACACATTTTTATTCATATATATGTATAGATTACTTATATGCCCAGAAATTTTACTTTAAATAATTTAATTTAACTAAATTAGTAGAATAGTATATATCTTACTTGCCATGTTTTAACTTTATAATTAGTATTATTGTGAAAATATATAGGGTTAGGTGTAAGAGTAGCGTTTTTTCGAGTTTACCCGCGGCAAACAAGAACTAAACCTTTTGTCCAGTTCGTCTTTTTAAAATTAAAATGGTTAAACGTTCATCTAGAATAACAACTGATAGATTAACAGTAAACCCATCATGGAACAAAGCACATTCAAGTGGATGGTACAAAAACACTCCAGTGGGAAAAAGAACTTTCGAAATGGACTAAAGAAGCAGCAGAGAAGGCAGGATTAAATACAAAAGAAATAAAAAGAAGTAAAGGAGGAGTGGGTGAACAACAATTAATTAAAATTACTGGCCACAGTTCAGCGTTATTACATAATTACATAATTAAGCCTTATCTGCAAATGTATAATGAGCATTATTCCAACATCATAAACATCCTTGGAAGTGACGCCTCGGAACCTCCGTCTAAAAAATGGAAAACAGAAGATCCTGCAGCCACTCCTCGAGCTTCTCACTGAACAGCTGGACCCATCAACAACATATTTATTGCATCCCACGCTATATTTCCGTCTCGATAAACCGGGATTAAGTAAGCGGGATCCCACAGGATTAACGGGATTATATGCCGGTGTATTCAACGCATGTGTCAATAAACATAAACACACTAAGCACAGAAGAACTTTACAGCGATGAATCAATTTAACCTCAACTTTGATGTACATAAAAAATGCTTCTAAATACATGGACTTGATTACATCAAATGATGACAACAATGATACTTTTCATCTGCCAGCTAAGTTTATCTTAAAGAAAGAAATAAAATAAATCATTGAAAGGTTGTACTGCAAGCAAAGGTACGAAGTCTACAACTTCATCTGCAGTTGATGAAAAAGAGGATGACGATGATAACACCTCTTTCCAAGGTAGAGCAGATTGAAAATAATAAACCTACTTCTAGGTCTCTTTCATTACAGGAAGAGTTACTCACCTTAGTTAACGAGAATATTGAAATATATGCAAAATAAATTCGTCAACATAATATTCCATTTGCCACAAAGAAATTCAAGTACTTCGATAATAGAGCAGTTGTGATAAATACCCACTTTCAGCAAAGCAAATGTAGTTATTATAAAGGACGGTGTAGTTGTCCCCGATGCTAATGAGATTTTCATTTATTACAAGTGAGTTTTAAGTTACCACAATTGTTTTTTTCTCAGTGAAGTAATTTGCAAAGGGATAACGGTCAATACTCATTCTGGTGTGGTCCATCATTTTTCCATCGAAACTCTCTTAGTTACAATGTAACATTAAAGTATTTGTTAGTGCAATAAAGTAATAATAAAGTAATGAGAAAGTAATAAGAAAGTAATAATACTGATTTTAAATGTCTTTCAGGTACCTACTACAAAAATTTTTCTATAAGCCCATCTATCAAGTTGTTGCAAAAACAAGTCTTCGTCAACGAGTAACTCCCTTTATTTTGGACCCATCGCATTCATTAAAAACACGCTTCATTTTTGTTCATTTCAACTTTTTTGAAAGAACGCGAAGTTCTCGATTCATTCGTGTAAAATCTTCCAAAACAGGCATTTTAAACACGGTTTCAATCGCGTTATAGCTTTGAAAGGGTATAGTGGATCGTGGATTCGGTTCTATTTAAAATTGTTTAATTTGCTTTCGTTTATCTCTCTTCTGCTTCTACCTATATTGTACAAAACCCATAATTTTAAACATCTTAAGAGCCCTTGGAAGTCGCAAGAGTGGACAGCTACCTAAATAAATCCTTTAAAAATCTAGTTGGCGACATCTAGTAGGACAAACGGTCCTTATTTCTAGTCAGATAATAATAACACTCGGAGTAGATTCCACAAACACCAAAACACTTTCACTTCGCTCGACGCGCGTTTCGCCAACCAAGTTGGCATCATCCGGAGACGATTAAAACTAATTTTAAACTACAAAATCTACCATATTTATACTATTTTCATGGTGACGTCACTAATGATATCACCGTGAAATTTACGCGTGACTAATCACGCTTCAATGATCGGTTGCTAAGCAACGCGTAAAGCGGGCTATACGGTATAGGTCCCTTGTCGCTATTCATACTACTTTTACGTTTTACAATTTCTATGCTCTCAAATGCATCCAATAGAAATGTGACCAATAATAGACAGTTGCATGCATTTGAGAGCATAGAAATTGTAAAATGTAAAAGTGGTATGAATATCGACAAGGGACCTATACCGTATAGCCCGCTTTACGCGTTGCTTAGCAACCGATCATTGAAGCGTGATTAGTCACGCGCAAATTTCACGGTGATATCATTAGTGACGTCACCATGAAAATATTATACATATGGTAGATTTTGTAGTTTAAGATTAGTTTTAATCGTCTCCGGATGATGCTAACTTGGTTGGCGTGTTTGTGGAAACTACTCCGAGTGTTATAGTTACATCAAAGGTTCCAGCCCTATCCAGTAGTCAGATAATAATGTTTATCCGTCATTACGTTTATCTCGCTCCGATACGGATACTATCTTACAAATAAAAATGAAGTTCCCTTATACGAAATTTGAGAAAATGATTTCTTTCTAATTCTATGTTTTTGATTTGCAATAAAAATCACCCGGAAACAACTGTGAAAACGGAAATTCAAAAGAAAAATATGTCATGAGTTATTCTACGCTTTTTATCACACTGTGTTCCAAGGGCTCTTAACGTCGTTTCTATCAAAGTCTGATAATTTTTAATACAAATTACCTGGAGTCCAAATAGATCCTAACGATAATTAAATAATTTTAAATTAAATCGAATCCATTATACACTCCCTGAGGCACTGGAGAAGTCCAATATATCGGTAGGAACTATTTAGTCTATTATCATAGGGCTTGAAAAACGACCGCTCGCTTCGATATCTCGCTAAGTTTTAAAACTCTTTATTTTATGATAATATAAACCGACCAAATCACCAAATCTCATGTTGTCATTTCTGAAATAGTTATTTTTGTATTAAGTGCGTAAATTGAGTGTTTTTTTAATGGGACATGAGAGTGTCAAAAATTCTCTCGAATGTGCCATGAAAACACGAATTTTATACACGAAATACAAACAACATTTTTTGTACAACTGTTAATGTGAATTTACATCGTCTGAAATATATTAAAAATAAATACTTCCAATACATCTTGACGTGGTTTTTTGTCCTGATAAGTTATCACTTTTAAACGACGGTTGTCTTGAAAATATTATTCAATGTTTTCAGTAAAATCGTATTCAAAAATTTTTCCTCTCTGAAAAAAATAAGTCCTAAATAACTAAATAATACTTCTCTTTTCCATACATGTTATCCTTAATGTTATCAATACTTCCAATACAATTTCACAGCAACGCGGTCGCCCAGAGGTGAACTTCGAGTGTAGTTCCGAACGAACAAAACGATTAAAAACTAAGGAATTAAGAGATGCTACCCCAGTGTGTGTACTAACATATGCCGCACAAATAAGTTTGAGATCAGAAGGACACACATAAGTTTCGAAAATAATTCAGTAAATAACATGTACGACTCTAAAACGAGCTACTAAATATAGACATGCCTACAAAAAGTCCTTGGAATCACCATCACAATGCATGTCGGGTGAAAACGCCCTTGCTGTCTTGATTGCTGGAAAACTATCTAGACACCAGTATGAAGTAGTAAGGGCTAGTACTCAGGATAGATTTCCTTCATATAAGAGCGTTCAAGCATCAAAAAAGCTCTGCTATCCAGACAACATCACTATCACAGAGACTTCAGCTAGCGTTCCTTTACAGGACCTACTCAATCACACCGTTCACCGTTTATTGCAAACTATAGAGAATGTAATTGAAACACATGTTGGAGATGCTGAATTAGATAAATTATGCTTGTACACAAAATGGGGGTTCGATGGCTCGTCAGGGCATAGTTCGTATAAACAGGCATTTCATGGTTCTGAGGCAAGTGATTCGGCCGTATTCATAACATGTATAGTTCGTTTGGTATGTGGCGCAAAGATTATTTGGCAAAACCCGAGTCCAGCATCAACAGCTTATTGTAGACCCTCTCAAAATTGAATTTGCCAAGGAATCTACAGCACTTAGCATTGCAGAGGAAGACAGTGTTGACAATGAAATACGATTAATTGAAAACTCTTCCACATCAGCTCTGAACAGAAATCTGCCAATAAATCACAATTTAATATTTGCTATGGTAGATGGCAAGGTATGTAGGGGAGGCCGGGGTATAGTGGGGTACCGGGGTATAGTGGGGTAGCGCCATTAGAGCCGGAACCAAGAACAGCAGTACACCGGCGTAGTGACGATGTGACCAGTTCGCAGTGCGCAACGGACCTCCATTAGAACGGGACGCTCAAGATCGACGGCTGTTTGTGACTCGAAGCATACAAGAAAACGCGCAGTTTTCTTCTTTATTTAGTGGAAGTTGGCCGTGAGAACACGTATAAGGTATTTATTCTATAGTTATCAACATATTTCTTACATACTGAGGTGTAACTTAGGCTTCTTTTCATATTAATAACACGACTGAATGCGATTAGACATAAGAGCTACGGCCATGTTTATTTAGCTACGTCATGTGGGGCAAAGCGGGATAGTCTACTAGAGGCAAAGTGGGGAACATTTATTTAGTACCCCACTATGCCCCACGTAAATATGTAATAATGTGTTCTAGAAATGTGTGTTCTTTCATTACAGCACAATGGTTAGGACATATAAACGAAAAACAGAACAGCATTCTTGGTCCTTGGAATCAATGCAGAAAGCCGTCTATAGTTACATTTCCGGAGAAATGTAACTCTACTGAACTTAGAATGTTGGCTTTCCAGCTAGCCGAAAAGAATAATATTGCCCATAAATTTAATAAAAGAGATGGCATGGCGGGGGCAGACTGGCTCAGGGGTTTTCTTAAAAGACATCCGGATATAACCTATAGAAAGCCAGAAGCAACATCAGCAGCCAGGGCCATGGGATTTAACAGAGTTGCAGTGGGCAATTTCTTTAAGTTACTAGAAAAAGTTATTGATAAATATAAAATTACACCGCAGCGGACTTACAATGTGGACGAAACCGGGGTATCGACGGTTCCGAAGAGCCATTCCAAAATTTTGGCCCTAACTGGTAAACGCCAAGTCGGAATTCTAACATCTGCGGAAAGAGGGAAATTGATGACGACGATCGCCTGCTTCAGTGCTGTCGGGAATTATATGCCTCCGATGTTTATATTTCCCCGAAAACGAATGAAACCCGAATTACTAGACGGAGCACCGGCTGGTTCTTGGGGAGAATGTCATGAGTCTGGATGGATACAAGGTCATCTATTCATCTTGTGGTTGAAGAGATTTATAGAATGGTCGCATGCAACCAAAGAAGACCCGGTACTTTTGTTGCTTGATGGACATGCCACTCATGTCAAAAGTATCGAAGTTATTGATTTGGCTCGCGAAAATGGTGTTGTCCTTCTCCGTTTCCCTCCCCATACGACACACCGCCTCCAACCCCTGGATGTTGGTTTCATGAAGCCCTTGAGCACCTACTACAGTAATGAGGTCAAGAAATGACTACGATTACATCCAGGTCGTGTGGTTACCCAATTTCAGACTGCTAGATTATTTGGAGAGGCATTTGTAGCGGCTGCTACTATGACAACAGCTATAAATTCTTTTAGGGCTACAGGAATTTGGCCTGTCGAACCAAACATATTCACATATGCAGATTTTTCCCCGGCTGAGACCACGGATATCCAAGACGATCCAATGGCAATGGTCCAATCAACGGATCAGCAAACCGCAGAAGCAACGTTGACTGACACAACATGCAATTTAATAGATAAGCAGATAACTCCTGAACCTGCTTCTCAACCAAGCTCTCCGCAAGCGGGATGCTCAGGAATAAACAATAACAGCATAAGAGATGAGCAGAGAACTCCTGAACCATCCCTTCGATCAATCTCTCCGCAAGCTGGATGCTCAGGAATAAATAATAACAGCATAAGAGATGAGCAGAGAACTCCTGAACCACCCCTTCGATCAATCTCTCCGCAACCTGGATGTTCAGGAATAGCCAATAATGCGCCAAATAGATCTTCGTTTGTACTGTCGCCTGAAGACATAATGCCTTTACCTAAACAAGTACGAACAACGCAACGGGTTACAAGGCGAAGAGGAAAGACAGCTATAATTACGGAATCTCCGTATAAAACAGAATTAATTGCTCAACAAAAAAACAAAGAAAACAAAGTATGCAAAAGGAAGATAACAAAAAATTTAGAAGTTAAATCACAAGAAACTCGTACGACTAAGAAAACTAAAAAAAGGAAAGCATTAAAGCAAACTGAAAATCAACGGTCTGACGACGAAGATGCTGAATGTATGTATTGTGGTTACCTATGGTCTCAGTCCGATGAAGGGTGGATTAGGTGCAGAAAGTGCAGTCGTTGGGCCCACTGCTCGTGTGCTGGTGAAGACGAGGAGGATGATGAAGCTACGCATCTTTGTGCCATGTGCGCTTAAGTGTAAATATATTTAAATATATTAAAACAGAATGACCAGAATGTGATGTTGTTTTATATTTTTGTAACCTTTGGTTAAGTTCACCATTAAAACATATTTTCCCAGTAATCTGTATGATTTTCTCAGTAGATAATCTATACCCCACATTGCCCCACAAGGTACCCCACTTTGCCCCCTATGGGGGGGCATAGCGGGGCATACGACATTTGGCAGAAATGTTTTTTTTATCGATGATTTAGAGCTGCCACAGCGAAAATATAATTGCACGTTATGCACAATATACCAGGTAAGCAACTTAGCTGATAAAGCGGTTTTTTAACATTATTATAATGTTTTTATAACTGATAAAACCTTAAGTACCCCACTATGCCCCGGTCTCCCCTAATGCCATTACCGAGACAAACTCTACCCAAAAATGTTTTATATGCGGTGCAACATCAAAATTTTTTTAATAAAATAGACGAGATGATCAGCAGGAGCATAAAGCCTGAAAAATTGGAATACGGCTTATCTGTATTACATGGGTGGATTCGTATGTTTGAGTGCCTTCTACATCTGGCATATACAAATGGCAGGCTCGAGGAAGCGATAAAGAAATAGTTGCTAAAAACAAAGATCGCATTCAAAGAGAGTTTAAGGAAAAGTGTGGATTGATCATTAATATGCCCAAACCAGGCTTCGGTAATACGAATGATGGTATCACCGCTAGAAGGTTTTTCAACAACGCAGAATTAACAGCGGAAATAACAAGACGACGTGGAATTGATAAAAAAAATCCATGCAGTAATGATAGTGATTGCTAGTGGTTACGATATAGACGTAGAAAAATTTCGCCTGTTTACTTATGACATTGCCAGGTACTTCGTTGAAAAGTATCCCTGGTACAATATGCCACCTACCATGCACAAATATTTAATTCACGGTCCTGAAATAATTTCTACGGCATTACTTCCTATCGGTCAATTGAGTGAAGAAGCGCAAGAGGCTCGTAACAAAGACCTCAAAAGATATCGGAAACATAATTCACGAAAGTGCAGTCGCTCAAAAACGAACGAAGACATATTCCACTTCTTCCTCATCAGTAGTGATCCAGTAATTACGAGCATGCGTAAAATAAAACGGAAAAAAATGTAACACATTCCAGATGAAGTAAGAAATCTGTTAAAAGCTCCAAATTTACAAATTGTTACTGGTGTTGATCCTGGTAATGAGGATATAGACCAAGTGGACTCTTCTAACGATTCGGATACTTCATCTAAAATGGTGTATTAATATATTCAGTAAAAAATGTACAATGTTCTACACGAAATATTTTACCATATTTCATTATTTGACACTTTTCCATCACTGCCGATTTCCCCGAAAATGCCCTCAAATTTGAAAGACAAAATCCTGTGTATCTTATATTTTGGATTCTGGAGACGATTTTAAGTACCATTCATGGACATGGTCTTAAAAACTTTTTTGTGACAATTTGATTTTTAGGGCTGTTTTTCTTTTTGCATGCAGCACTGGACTAGCTAGGATAGTCGAATCAATCAAATGGACCATCACGATAAGGGAAATATGTAAAAGTGATATATTTCGTTTTTGAAATTGGTTTACGATCTACCTACAATGAATCAAAATTTCCGAAATCACAAATTTGTAGTCAACTTTTTCCAGTGGCAACATATTTCAAGCACCCAGTAGATAAATACCATATTTCACTACAAATTTATGCAATCATACTGAAATGGACCCTATCCCCTATTTAGTTAATAAACTTGCGATGTGACCTCTGTTTTGTTTAAAGACGAGATACCGATTTTTAAATAACAAGTGGTTAGGGTATAAACAGGCACTAGGAAAGACGTGCTGCGGGGTGGTTGAGATAAGACGGGATATAGGGAGACGAGGGATCGCATATGGGGAAGCAAGTAGTTGGGCTCTGGTGTGTGTTGGTGTTTGACGTGAAATTTCACAGGTTAGTAAATATACTTAATTTGTAATGTTTATTATTAAATTTATTATCTCGAGAATTTATGCCATCTTTTTATTAAAATTATCCCTGTTATATTATGTTTTTGAACTACGAATAATTATGATACGTTCTGCATAAACTATGAACATTTTACTGGTTTATTTAGTGTGTTCAGCTTATTCTGTTTTAAGATTATTTTATTTTGTTTTATTCAGTTCGATCTAAGTAATGCTGTTGACCTTTTTATTCCATTCATGACTACGAGTAGGTTTTTCATACATGTGGGTTTTGGCTTATAACAGTGACGTAATTGCCGCTTATTGTAAGAGATGATGAATGTTTGCGCCTTGTTGAATTTATTAACACTTTTCCCCGTGCCTGAGCGAATACGCTAGTTGCCTCCCGTATGGGACCTTCGTTTTCGCACCAAAACCTTACAACTACTAGCTGGGTTGCCTCCCGTATGGGACCTCAATACCTTCTGATGAAAGTCGGCTAACTAACAACAAACTCTTCAGTTTTGTGTCTTGAGAATGATTATAGGTTAAAACACAAGTATGGCAACCCTTGTAAGTTTTTATTTTTTTTTCACCTAAGTGTCCCACAGCATTATTGCGATTCTTTTGAATAGAGATCGAGGGTTTCTCTGCCCTGCTCTTTCCCCTCGTGAATTCAAGGCTGAGTACGGCATTTATTTATTTTATATTGTTCATAAATTTAATACCTGTTTAAATAAAGCAGTAGGTGTATAAAAATGTTTAGTCTATTCTTTTTCATCTCAAAACTCCCGCTTTTCGTTAGTAACCAGTGCATCTCGGACAGGGTTAATTTAAATTAAATACAACGTAGGGTAGGTATTTCCCCTTTTGACGATCACGTACCCCGGCCATGTGTTTCTCTGTTTATTAAATTTAACCGACCCGGGTTGGTTACATTACAATTCATAAAATCGTATCGGGTATCCAAAAATGTAAGAATATGTTCTGGGCATTAAAAGTGTTCAATTTAAAATTTCAAAGCTGGGGTCGTTTCCGGGGAAACCGGAAGTGATGGAAAAGTATAAAATAATTAAAAATATGCCGTTTTTGGTATATATCACCGCTGCCGAGTTTAACCCAACAAATATTTCGACGTAGCATTTTAAAGGAAATTTAGTAAACTCTATTTTTTTTCTATAAATGAAGGCCTGAAAGCAAAAAATAAAAATCTAAATCTTTTTTTCAACATTTCGATGGAAAATTCTCTACAAAAAGTTTCATATAAAGTATATCGAAATTTTTCTTCGTTTGCGAGTTATATTGAGAAACCTGAAAAGGATTGTAACGCGTATCTTATATAAAGTATTATTTGTTATAAAATACACAATAATAATAATAATAATAAAATATTTAATACTTCTATCAATAAAAATGTAATGAATGTATGTTTAGTTACTTCTCATATTTTCTTGTATAATGCTCACATTGCTTACTAGCCAAATTCTGGGGCCAGCTGCAGGCGAGAAACGACACAGTCAGTCAGTCAGCGTGTGTGTGTGTGTCGACACGAGTGATTACTGTTCGACTGCCCTGACCTTATTTAAAAAATAGGGAATAGAGTTGGGCGTGATTATAAAGGAAACCCTTAGACGTTAGTCTTGGGCGCCGTGCCTTCGAGTGGCTGGTCTTACGAGTTTAGGGTTATCTTGTTTGCGACTCGAATGACGCGATAAGGTGTTACCTTGTCGTTGGGATACCTTTTGTTTAGCGGCAATTGTGTATCCGGGGAAGCCTCTACTTATTTTTAGGATGGCACTAGCTAGTCGCTGAAGCATTGGGAATTTATTAAGTTTGATAGAAAGTAACACCCAGTCAAGTAGATAAGTAATAGATATTAATGATATGACTGAGAATAGTATTGGCCGTTTTACTGGAGGGTGTACTGAGTGCTGGTTCGGGGGCAGAGGAACCCCGGTGAGTACACTTGTATATTATATATGTCAACAGAACAGTAATTGTATATTTTATGTTTTCATGGATTGTGGCATAGTCCGCTGGTTTCCCGAGAAATAACTCTGTCAAATGAATTCCATTGTAATGATCCACGGAGAAGTAAACAAAAAGAAATAAATAAAAATAAAGGTAAACATTCATATCTTTACAGGATGCATTTTCACCCTTATCTGCAATTTCTACCCTTTAATTAAATATCTTAAATATCTTAAATTACCCTATTAACCGGTTCCTGCAATAAAAACCCGCGAGCGTCTTAGTTCCTTTCTATATGACCTAATCAATAGCCTATTTTCCTTACAACCGGTATAGCCAGCAAATACTACAGTCACTCCATGGCCAAATGGATCTAAAATAATGTTATGTAAATGTTTCTCCGCTATCTCATACAACGCGGTGGAATAGATATCCTCCATCGGGGATGTACGTGTAGCATTTATATTATCAATATCAATGTTTACTGTTTGAAAACAATCGTAAATGGCTGACTTTTGTGTCTTACGAATTCCAATATCATCGAACAGTGACAACGGGCATCTTCTTTCGTGTTTATATTCTCAGAATCGTACAATTTGTACGTATAATTTACACAGACCAATATTACGGGTCCAATGTTGTACCACACATAGGCGGCGCGACACTCTCACGCACTGCTTCGATATTGACATTTGAACGGCTTGTTCTTGGACGACCAGTGTGTTTGGCGTCTCCAACGGATCCAGTCTCCCTGAATTTTTCAATTAATCTCTTCACAGTTGACGAAGTTAAAACACTATTCCGGCCATATTTTGTATGAAATTTTCGAACTGCATTATTTTTAAAATATTGTTCCATAATGAAGACACGTTGTTCTATCGTGTAACGCTCCATTTTTACTAACCCTAAACTGCCAGCTATCGAATTGTTTTTTGTTTAGGGTTGCCAACACTTTACTGCACAAATGGCGGCAAATTCAAATCTTGCGTTAATTTTGAGACACCCTTTAACCCTTTGAGGCACGTAATTGAGTATAAAAAGTTACAAATACGACCTTTAAGTCATAGTGAAACTCAGCAGGTATACCTGGACCTGGAGCTTTATCCAGTTGTGAATGAAGAAACCAAAAAATATGCCAGAGAACCGCCCAAGACAAGAAACTATTTGTTTTTTTTTAAAATAAAAAAAAATATATAAATTATTTTATTTTTGTATGTGTTGGCCTTAGGTAGGTCGTCTATTAGCCAGGCTTCAGTACGATCAAATACAAATCAACTCTTTCTAAAGTTCTACAGTTACTCGCATTTTTCTCTTTCCAATTTTTTTATTTCTATATAAAAAAATAAACTGTTTTACTTTTATTCGTACGAACATTACATAAGAATTAAAGTTGTTTATTATACGTGGTTATACTATGCAACCACTAGGACATAAAGGGTTAATAACATTTTCTTTTTGCAATTTTTGACCACCCCGTATAATAAACATAATTTTTGTCGACATTACTTATGGCAAGCAAAACTTTTATAAATAATAGCGTTTTCCCGAACACTAAACATTTTTTGAGATTTTGTAATTTGTGACCACCCCGTATAAAAAATATGATTTTTGTCGACAATAATGCCTTATTTATACAATAAAATTAAACAAATATTTATGGAAAACACGAAACTTGACATAGGAGACATGGTAAATATTACCAATAATATGCAGGCAAATCTTCTCTAAATGAATCAGTTGTCACAAGTACTGGGACGTTCGTTTATTCAACGTGTTAGGATTATAAACACCCACATCGTATCATATAAGACTGTAATGAAGTAGGAATAATCTCCCTCACATTACGCTAGAAACTAGGATATTTCATTTAACTGTAAGCCCGTAAATTATTCATAGATATTAATAACGTTAATATGCATCGAAAAATTTCTTTTCTTTTCAGGTAAACATTGTTATGAAATTGTACATTCAGTTCTGCTTATAACGAGGTCATAAACAAACCCCTTCTGGGTACCCCGCCGCCGTCAGTAGTTTTTCCAGTATCAATAATCCGCGTAACCGTCACCTCAAGGCACCGAAATATCGGACAGCGCCACATGCGCTGCACTCCCAACGATATCAGTAGGTAGGGAGATCACCCGTCAACGCGAAAAAAACCGTCCAAAATCATATAAAAGCAGCTCCACAGCACTGTAAAGTCAGTTAGCATTCTTCGCTAACCAAGCATTCTGCACCCTTCGGGTTGTCGCATTTTGCATCCTCCGTCTCCGCTAACCAAAAAGCATTCTGCACCCTTCGGGTTGTCGCATTTTGCATCCTCCGCCTCCGCTAACCAAAAAGCATTCTGCACCCTTCGGGTTGTCGCATTTTGCATCCTCCGCCTTCGCTGCCGAAGTAAGTGTACTTTATTAACAAGCGCTAAGGAAATCCAGTCTCCGAACTCGTAGGTAAATACACGTGGAAATCGTGTGGGTTCACCCAATAGGCTGTAGTTCGGGTCGTAGCATCCTGCACCCTTCGGGTTGTCGCATTTTGCATCCACCCTTCTGCTGAGCATTTTGCATGCAGCAGGGACTCCACAGGCTACCTGGGTCTCGCACGCAATTTTCACTATTCGTTCTTCGGCATTAATGTTAGATACACGTGGAAACCGTGTGGGTTCACTCAATAGGCTGTAGTTCGGGTCGTAGCATCCTGCGCCCTTCGGGTTGTCGCATTTTGCATCCACCCTTCTGCTGAGCATTTTGCATGCAGCAGGGACTCCACAGGCTACCTGAGTCACGCACGCAGTTTTCACTATTCGGTCATCGAAATCGTAGCCAAGTCTACGTGGAAACCGTGTGGGTTCACTCAATAGGCTGTAGTTCGGGTCGTAGCATCCTGCACCCTTCGGGTTGTCGCATTTTGCATCCACCCTTCTGCTGAGCATTCTGCATGCAGCAGGGACTCCACAGGCTACCTGAGTCACGCAAGCAACTTCCGACAAAACTAGTCCGCGTACATCATATCCGCGAAAGTTTGGATTTCCTACACGCTGCACGCTTTACTGTAGTATTATTGCTTCCTCCGCTTACTAAAGTAGTACCATTTATTTTCACTCGCCGCCCCTTTGTTATCCCGCTTTGAGCCTTTATTCGTAACGCTTTTCATCCCCATGACGTAACTCGCTATAGGCAGACTGAATACCCTCTGTATATATGTAAATACCAGTGTGACCAAAAAAATAAAGTCTGTAAATAAAATCTGTTGTAATCATAAACCGGTGTTCTTCTTGAAGATAGGGTAATACAAGGCCTATCGGTGTATCACGTGACCTGGCTTCCGCCCTTCTCCACAAAAGTTATCCGGGGCCCCTACAGATACTGCCTGTAGGGAAAAGTGGTCTGTCTGCACTCTAAACAGACAGTGGCGCTCGAGATAAAACCTCCGCACCGAAGCTAAGAGCGTCACAAGACCCCGCAACGTGTCGCTCGAATCTTACGATTTAGTGACGGTGGAATCTGCGAACTAGGCTCCCTATAAGTGTTTTCAACAAGAAAAAACAATTGACTGATTTTGTGGCCCTGCTTGGAGGTAGTGTTGTTAAAGAGATCCCTACGTATCGGCGTACTGGTTCATATTTAATTATGGAGAACACTACTTTTTCAACTTTTTGAATCGCTCTATCTCAGAAATGGTGATTCTTAGGGAAAAAAGTGTAAGTAGGAGTTTTATAGAATCGCATGCTCTACAGTTTTGTCTGTCTATTTTTATGATAAAACTTACCGTTCGGCGGAAAACTGCAAAGAACCCATATTTGCGAACTTTGACCTTGAATATTTGTTTGCAGAATTTTCAGCTTTATGCGAATTATTGTAACCTTACCCTTATTTTTGGAGCAACCTACTTTGACCAGATAATTAAAGGTATCCAAGTTTATTTAAACCAAGATGCGATATGGGAATAAAACGAGCTTCCCGGACAAACCAACCACTTTAAAAGAAGTAAACCTAGTGGTTCTAAAATGTCAAACTCATCGTCTCAACGCTGCAATCTCAGCTGTTCACAAGAAGAAATAAAAAAAATATGATTAACGAGCCGTTCTCTATTGGAAATCACTTTTTTCGGATTGATTCGGATTCAGATTGGTTCAGATCAATATTTAAATATGTGTACAGGCAAGTATTATATATTATCTGTTATTAAATGCATGTAAGTACTCTCTAAGGCGATTTTTTTTAGTTTAACTCCATCAACATTATACGTAAAACACAAATGTCACAAGTCACTTATAAAGTTCTGCACCGGACGAATAAAACAGTGTTCGAGCATGGACCGCTTTCAAGAACTACCTAAAAACACTATTGTATATTACATTATAATATAGCGTAACCTTAGGGGAATATTTACCTACCTGACAATACGCCCGTGTTTACACGGAGCATTGTGTAAATTGATCGATAAACGTAGAAAATAACCATAGAAATATCTAGCATATTAAACTATTCTCCAAGAAATCAACGCACCGCCAAAAAATTATCAAAAGTTTGAAGTTAATTTTTGTCTAGACCTCTTGTTCGATTTCGATGATTTTTTAATGATAGCCGCTTTATTCAAGAATATGAATGTTTTATTGTTCTTTTTTCCAAGAAATTTAGTTTCATTCATTACAGGGTATAATTGCG
Organism: Tetropium fuscum; assembly: GCA_964058915.1. Taxonomy (NCBI): domain Eukaryota; kingdom Metazoa; phylum Arthropoda; class Insecta; order Coleoptera; family Cerambycidae; genus Tetropium; species Tetropium fuscum. The sequence goes on from CAXKVY010018498.1 coordinate 765,143, forward strand.
ACGTGTTTTTGTTCGTTAAATTTTGTACCTACTCTACGTACTCTAGCGTTATCTCTTCTTAACACTCTCTTTTTTGATGCAGTTAACTGTCTTCATTAGTACCAAAATCACACAATTTTTTACCATAACATGTTTTTAATATAACATAGCGACATTAATTTTATTTTGGAAAAACATAAATAAGTAGCATGCTATGGAAAAAGAAGATACATGTGGATTGATTGCAGTGGCGTAGCTATCATACAGCAATGTAAGCAATCGTAAGCAATGCTTATGGGCCCAATGCCCATAAGGGGCCTAGTGTTGATTTTATTACCATCGCCAAATTAAATTATAAAACCAAAATCTGGTAAATCAAGGTAAAGGAACCAACACGGATTTTTTTTAATTTCGGGCAAATACCACAATATTTTACACACGTTCTCCGATTTCCCGGTTGAATGATTAAAATGTATTCAAAAAATTAGCTCAAAATTATAAAAACTTACATCCGATATAGTCCAGGCTATGGGGGGTTTTATCGCAAAAGGTGAGAAAGAAATGAAAATATGAGGGACGGTAGACATAGACATAGTTTTTGTAAAAAAAATATCTTGACTCCTAGTGGTCGTATGAAGTTGAAGTTGAATGAAGTATGAAGTTGAAATAATGCTAGTACGATTCCCGTAACTGCCATTTCCGCCAAATAAAAATTGAGGAGAAAGTTATTTAAAAAAAAGTATGTCAAAAAAATGCAGTTTTGAAATTCATTTTCTGACTCTAGAACTAAAAAAATCTCACAGATTTCGCAATCCTTGCAACTATCGGAGACATTGGAAATGATAACAAAATATATGAAACATAATATACCGAACCTTTTGAGTTGTTTCGAATACGTCGAATACTATCGTGCGCGTGCATGCTTGTGGCAATTTCCAGATTGGCTTTAGCATGCTTATGTTTATTAAGTGTTTATTACGTGTTCATTACTAATGTTTGGGGTACGATTGGGTCCCTGGCATTTTATAAATTTAGAATAACACGTTAGTTATTAATTTAATATAATATTGCCACAAAATATTGTCATACATTGCCACAAGAATGCGCAGAACGTACTACGCACCGAGTTATTGTCTCATTCAATACAAGTTGCGTTGTATTTATCTTACTCGCTTGCTCTGACTGAATAGGTCTATTAACTGTTTATTATACACACAAGGCACAAGGTTTATATATAAATATAAACATAATTTTTTAGCATTTTATTTTTGAAAAACTTAAGTATTACTAATATAATACACATCTTAATTTACGAGTTAGGTATGTAGTAAGAAATAATAAACATAATTTTTAAATAACCAACTTATATTGGATTTGCAGTTAAACTTAAAAAAAATCACAGATCTTGCATATTACGCAAGTATCTCAGGCATATTGAAAATACCAGACACAACTAAAATTTTAAAAATGTTAGTTGTAAAATTTTCTCGAGTGAATTGAATAAAAATAAAAAGCAGTTATGTTACGATTTCTTTGTTCGTTTAACCCTGAAGGTCTTGTCGTTTTAAACGGGTTATCTTGCATGGGGTGGGCAAAAATTACAGTCTCATTTTTTTTGTTTTCGAATTAATTCTATTATTTAATAAAGTTTTTGTTTGCCTAAAAATAGTGATGGCTTTGTCAAAAATTGTGTTGTATATACAGGATGATTAAGTGTAGTTAAGAATTACAAAATCTTAAAATTTGGTAAGAGTAAACTTTGTGATTTTTGATCACCCCGTATAAAAACATAATTGTGGCAAAATCATCATTAGCTTTTTATACGTGGTAAAAAGTACAAACTTTACTCTTACCGAATTTTAAGATTTTGTAATTTTTGACTACTCCGTATTATAAAAATAATTTTTTTCGACATTACTAGAGTTTTCCCGAAAACTAAACATTTTCTGAGATTTTGTAATTTGTGACCACCCCTTATAATATGATTTTTGTCGACGTCATTACTATTTTTTGGGCAAGTAAAAACTTTTATGAAAAATAACATTTTCTTGACAATGTAAAATTTTATACGTGGTGATCAAAAAGTACAAACTTTACTCTTACCGAATTTTAAGATTTTGTAATTTTTGACGAATTTTTATAAGTTCATCCTAGATAAATTCGAATATATATCTCGTGTGTAACGCCCTGTGTCAAGTCTTTTAGTATAGGACCGTTCCGGCAATGTCGATATGTTTATTGTTTATGTTATCGAGATTGCGGTAGACGTATTTAATTGCCTTCAGGGCGAGACAGTTTCGATAACTATGTAAAGTATTTATGGGCTGCTTGGACGGCCCCATGAGAGGAATAATATGTAGAGGTTTTGTTAGTTAGTTTAGAATATACGTTTGTAGCAGACACTTGTTCTTTTATTTTAATTATCGTTGGGCATTCGTTTACACTCGAATATTAAATTTATGAAAATTATGATTATGAAAATATCCCGATTATTCCCATCACTACTAGCAATGCGCCACCTCTCCCAATATAGCTGCACTGAATACTCCCCACTCCCCAGTACTCTTCACGTGGCTAGAAGTCTACATGTATTGCGTCACTCGATCGCGACACCGCTGTCTTTTGACCTTGAACGAAAACTTCTAACTTGGCCCCCATATACTCATGTACAAACATAAACATTTCCAATGTTAAAAATTTATACAACTGTCTATATACAGAATGATAGCGCAACTCTTTTCACTAACAAGATGAGCGTTAACTCGATACTCAAGCATAAGCCCCTGAGAAGATATAGCAAAACTTAGAGGAGCGTCTTTTTCTCGAAAAATCGATATATCTGGATAAATAATCAATATTTTTAAATTTTTCAAAAAGTGTTTTTTTTAGCTTGCCACTAGTTATAATTGTCCCAAGCAAGTCTCTGATCTGATTCTCCATTCAGATTTTACTTCGAGGAAATAAGGACCAATTATGTATTGACCAATAATACCTGCCCATACATTGACAGAAAAACGATGCTGCTTTTATATCGAGATTTTAAAACGAGGGTTTTCATTGTCGTAACGGTGATAATTTCTACGATATGTTAGAGTACTCTCATCAGTAAATAATACATATCTAGAAAATAATTGATCTTCGTGTATTTTAGTCAGCATCCAGTTACAAAAATTTATACATATTCATTTATACATAGTTTTTGTTCATATTCAGAAGATAGTCATGGAACTTATGTTTATTATGTAATATTTTAACTACCGAAGTCTGAGAGAAATCCACGACAGCACTAACTTGTCTATATCCTGGTTCCGAAACAGTGTGGATTGATTCATCACCAGCATATGGACGGCTCAGGGACATGAGGGGCGAGAGGAACGAAATTCCATAGGCGTGTCATTTTAGAGGGAGCAGAATAAAAAAAATTAAATAAAATATCCAAGTTCTGGAATCTGGAATCTGGAATATGTCCGGAGTGCGGATCGAGATCCGCTGCACTTAGGCCCCATTGGGCCCCTTGTGCTTCCTCCGTGAGGGAAATGTCACCCTAGGTCATCGACCAGCCCAATGTTGTACAAAAGGAGATGATGTTGCCCAGGGGCATTTCCTTCAAATTGACCATAGAAGGCCAACGTTCCCCCAATATGGATTCTCTGGTCGATGACACCATCTTTCACGGTTTCATCTTCTTGTTCACATCCTCTGCAGATGGGTGTGTCACTTTGTCTCATGTTATAGAGGTGTTTCCTTACCCAGCAGTGTCCGGTTAGGATTCCTGTAACAAATCACAGTTTACCCCTGGACATTGCCAGATAGTTCCTCGCCGTCTCTTCGCTGGGATATCTCAAGAGATTTCTGGCCAGCTGACAGCTACTTGTTTCATCCCATAACGTCTTAAATTTTATGTGGGTGTTTTCCTTTATTAATTGAAGTTTCGCTGCAACTGGTAGCGTACTTGAAGGACCAGGCCCGAGGATACTCAGGTTGGCTGCCTTCTTGGCCAGTTTGTCAGCTTCCATATTGCCGTTGCATTGTGAGTGTCCTTTGACCCAGCACAGGCAGATGTTATTCATCTGACATGCTCTCACAAGTGCTTGGTGACATTCCCATGTTGATCCTTTAGTTATTTTATAATTTTTGAGGGCCAGTAGTGATTGGCTACTCTGTGCAGATTCTTATTGTCTTGCCCGTTATTTCTCTGCGAGCAATCTCTTGTGCGGCTATGGTTATACCAGCGAGTTCTGTTTGTACTACACTGGCATTTTTATCCATAGTCCAGCTGCATCAGAGTCGCAGATTCCTGGAATATATACCACAGCCTGCTCCATCCTTTTTCTTTGATCCGTCCGTGAAAACATAGTTTACACCTTCAACGCCGGCCTCGTCTTCACCAGTAGTATGTATGGTGTAAGGTTTATCAAAGACAAGCCGAGGCGGAATACCATCTGCACATGCCTGTAAAAGGGGTATCTTTCTGACAGCCTCAGTCCACAGGCGGCTTCTGGTTTGGCCACAGCTTGCATTTGGTAGTGTGCCAACAGATTTAAGGCGAGTCATGGTAGTCAGAGCCACTTCTTCTAGATGTAGGTCTAGTGGTGGAAGACACAGCATTATCTCCATTGCTCTCGTTGGTGTTGTTCGCATGGCTCCGGTTATGCTCAGACAGGCAACTCTTTGTACCTGGCCTAGCTTAAGTTTTGCTGTTATTTGTTGACTCTTGGGCCACCAGACAACAGCTCCATAGGCCAACATTGGTCTTATGATAGCAGTGTAAATCCACAGGACCACCCTGGGTTTCATTCCCCAGGTTTTCCCTACGGTCCTGCGACACTGCTCGTAATATCCAAGTTATTAACATTGTTTTTAAGTGTACTTGTGATTGTTTTTTTTTTATTATCTTTAGAAAAATACTGGTTATATATGGTTATTATATGGTTCTAAATATGGTTCTATATATATATATATATGTATATATATATATATATATATATATATATATATATATATATATATATATATATATATATATATATATATATATATATATATATATATATATATATATATATATATATATATATATATATATATATATATATATATATATATATATATATATATATATATATATATATATATATATATTTTAAATTATTAAATTCCTTCATTTTAAATCTTGCTTTGATTCTGCTATTGTTAAAGTTGGTGGGTATTATCATGAATCATGAGCGCTACTGGGCCATATTGCCACAATATCTCTAATTTTTAAATCATTGTCCCCTATGGCTTGCACATTTATTGAAAAAAAATGTGCGATAAGAAAAGCCTAAAAGCGCATAAAATATGTAATAATGCCTAAAATGTTCTTTAAAATAATTAAACATAACCTATAAGTTATATATATATATATATATATATATATATATATATATATATATATATATATATATATATATATATATATATATATATATATATATATATATATATATATATATATATATATATATATATATATATATATATATATATATATATAAGTTATACGAGCAGTTCCCGTGAGAAGATTCACATCCATAGGTTGATCACCCAACATTCTGCGAACGCAGATAAGCCAGCGAGCGCAGAATGTACAATCATCATATTAATGTAACAAACTTGTTAGTGCATTTTAGTTAGTCTGAATTAGGTCTTCAACTAGTAATGTTCGTTTAGAGAAATAAAAATTAGTTTTAGTAATTATAATTGATTTTTTAAAAAGGGGATTGCAGCAATCGGTTATATAAGTGGCGCAGTCGGTAGGATAGTCAATCGGTATTAAGTGACATAATATCGATTCGTTTTAACGATTTATTGACTATCGAAAAAATTGGACATTTTTGTGGCCCGGTCGCGAGTGAACACAAACTGTCCGAAACGGTGAAACAAGTCCAGCTAGGTGAAAGGGAGCAGTAGCCTAGTGAGAATCGAGTACTGAAGGAATATCAGCTCTATTTGGACCCAATCACATGGAATTCTTGGTACTATTGCTGTAAGTACATCTATGTCTTATAGAGGCCCCTCTGATCAATATAATTCTGAAAGTTCCGAAGATTCTGATTCATTCTCGCACTCCTTGAATCACTCAAGGGTATCAAACTTTTTTCAAAAAAATTCTGCACACATTAAATTTAACATGGCACAACCCAATGTAAATACTGCAGCAAATGCAGTACCTATTTCAACACCTGTTTTAAAACAGGAATACTTGCACATGATACCAGACTTTGATGGTCGATCTGAACTTTTACCTAGATTTATAGAAATAAGTGAAAAGCTCGTAAATAAATTTTATAACACTGTCGATCCGACAGACTTTCAGAATGAATATCTGATGTCTAGCATTTTAGCAAAAATTAAAGGTGAAGCTGCTATTAATATTTCGTCCTGCATAATTAACAATTGGAATGATTTAAAATTGTCATTACTCAATGCTTATGCAGACAAAAGAGATATTTACACACTTAACATAGAAATGACTGAATGTAAGCAAGAAAATGAAACTCCATTTGAATTTTACTCTCGTATACAACAAATATTAAATTTGCAAACCTCTTATATCGCAACCCATAGTGAAGGTAACGAAGCCGTGGTGTTAATAAATTATCACAGAAATTTGGCCCTAAGAATCTTGCTTAGAGGTCTCAAAGACCCAGTAGGCTCTTTGATGAGGACAAAAATCCTCCTGATCTTAACAGCGCGTTAAATATGTTAACAAATGACTTTCAGATAGAAACGGCACAAAATAGAATTGCCAAAACAAAATCCTTTAATAATAAACCTATAATTAGTCCAGTTCAAAATAAAGCAATATTTCAAAATAGGTTATTTAGGCCTAATTTCCAGCCTCAATTACAATTGCGAAATTCCCAACATAATCCCCAATTTACGCAAAAATTAATACGCCCGGATCAAGGTGCCGGACCGTCAACAAACCGAAATGTTTTCAGACCTAATCAATTAAAAATTCTGCCTAAACCAGTGCCGATGAGTGTATCGACAACGAACACTTATAGGCCAAAATCGTATCTTTCGCCCTAATAACCAAAATTATTTTAGGAGTGACCCTAATGCGCGTCCGAATTTCATCGCCGAAGAATTATTTAATATTGACGATCAACCATCAGTCGAACTACCCGACGATGACCATTATGACGAAACTACCAAAAATCCTCAAAATGAGTTTTTTCAGGAAATAGCCTCGGAAACCGAATACATGGAACCGAACAATCACGAACCCCAAAATTTGAACTAATGAACGTAAATTATAATTAAAGTAAGCTTCCATTTATTGTATTCCCCGAAAATAATCTAAAAGTTTTAATTGACACAGGAAGCACGAAGTCTTTTGTTAGACCGGAAATTGCTCATAAATACTTTAAAAATTCTATAAAAAAGGACCCATTTAAAATCTACACCGCACATGGTACTTCGATAGAAAATTATAGTACTTCTATCCCATGTCCAAAAATTTTTAATAAAAATGCTCGATTAAAATTTTATCTGTTTAACTTTCATAATCACTTCGATTGCCTATTAGGCATCGATAACCTAAAACTATTAAATGCTAACATTATTTTAGATAAAAATCTTTTAGTGACACCCAAAAGCCAAATAAAAATTAAATTTCATGAAACGCCTAACGTCAGCATAAATTGCATCACCGTACAACCCAGATGCGAACAAATAATTAAGTTAAAAATTAAAAATATAAAAGAAGGCGATGTTGTAATTCCTTATATGAAACTTGCGGACTTAGAAATACCGGAATGTCTCACGTGCGTAAAAAATTCTGAAGCTATTTGCACCATTTTAAATCCATCTTATTTACCAAAATCTATCAAAATTATCAAACCAATCGAGGCGATCAATTTCGATGAATATGATACGTCTTTAAATCCTAATTTAAACCACTATTATACAGAATAATATAAATTTGATATTTCCAAAATAAGAACTGAACATATGAATTCAGAAGAACGCGATGCGATTTTATCATTAGTAAAGGAATACTCCGATATTTTTCATATCGAAGGAAATCAGCTGACTTTTACTAGCAAAATTAAGCACAATATAAAAACATCTGATGAAATACCTGTTTATACGAAAACGTATCGGTACCCTGAAGTACACAAAAACGAAGTACGCAAGCAAGTCCAACAAATGTTAGACCAAAAAATAATTCGACCTTCTTGTTCACCCTGGTCCTCGCCTATTTGGGTAGTCCCAAAAAAGGTAGATGCGTCAGGACAGAGGAAATGGCGAATTGTAGTGGACTATAGGAAGTTGAATGAAAAAACGATGTGACAGGTACCCGCTGCCTAATATCACTGATCTATTAGACAAACTGGGTCGAAGTCAATATTTTTCAACTCTCGATCTAGCCTCTGGCTTCCATCAGATCGAGATGTCTGAAGAAGACATTGCCAAAACCGCATTTAACACTGAGCAAGGCCACTACGAATACCTTCGTATGCCGTTTGGCCTGAAGAATGCCCCAGCAACCTTCCAGAGGGTTATGGATAACATTCTCAGAGGCATTCAAAATGAGAGGTGTCTCGTATACCTCGATGATATAATAATATTTTCAACAAGTTTGCAAGAACACATTGTCAGACTTCGCGAAGTGTTCGATCGCTTAAGAACGGCGAATTTTAAAATACAGCTCGACAAGTCAGAGTTTCTCAGCAAGGAAGTGGCCTATTTAGGACACATCGTAACTCCCACCGGGATAAAACCGAATCCCGATAAAATTAGGGCTATTCAAAGATACCCCATACCCGGGAATCCGAAACAACTGAAGGGATTCCTTGGCTTACTAGGTTACTACCGGAAGTTTATTAAAGACTTTGCGAGAGTAACCAAACCTTTAACAAAGTGCCTTAAAAAGGATGCCGTTATAAACACCAAAGACCCGGACTATATCAGCTGTTTCGAATTATGCAAAAATCTCTTGACCAACGAGCCAATATTGCAGTATCCTAATTTTTCAGAACCATTTGTTCTGACAACAGATGCCAGCAATTACGCTTTAGGAGCTGTGCTATCGCAAGGAAAAATCGGATCGGATCTACCTATAGCTTATGCTAGTAGGACACTAAGTGGATCCGAGATAAACTATTCTACAATCGAGAAAGAGCTATTGGCTATTGTATGGGCCACGAAATACTTTCGCCCGTACCTTTTTGGCCGAAGGTTCAAAATAGTTACGGACCATAAACCCTTGCAGTGGTTATTTTCCCTAAAAGAGCCGAACTCGAAACTAGTTAGGTGGCGTCTAAAACTCGAAGAGTTTGAGTACGAAATTGTATATAAAAAGGGCTCTCTTAACAAAAACGCCGATGCCCTGTCTCGAATAGAACTTAACGTAAACGAAACCGAACCATCTAAATTACCCATTTTCGATTACATCGAGGAATTCAATCAGTCCCTAAATAATCCCAATCGTGAAAGCAATGAATCCGTCGTAGCTGAAGCAGGCGATCTGGATAACCACGAAAACGTCGAAGAAGACGACGCGACGATTCACTCAAACCACGAAAATCCCATAATTGCTATACCGATCGTTGATTGCCCCGTAAACTACGGCAAAAACCAAATTATAATTTCTCAAGTAAATTTCTCACCAGCTGATCCATCAGTTATTAATCTATTTAAAACGAAACAACGCACAATAGTTCAATTTTCTAAAAATAATTTAGAACAAGACATTGTTAAGTTCGTCAAAGAAAGAGTGGTCCCTAAAATAAAATATTACTTATATTTTGAGGATCCGATATACGAAGAATTTTGCGCAGTAATTCAAAAATTCTTCAAAAATTCACTAATTAATATGATTAAATGCTCACGGAAATTAATTGACGTCGTTGACAACGATGAAAGTAATGAAATTATTAAAAATAGCCATGAAGGTAAGACCAATCATCGAGGAATCGATGAAACCGAAAAGAGAATAAAAACTGTATACTATTGGCCCAATCTACAAAAATCCATCCAAAATTATATAAATAATTGCGAACCTTGTCAACTGACGAAGTATGACCGCCGACCGCTGAGACTAGAATATAACATTACACCCACAGCAATTAAGCCATTTCAAATATTACACATAGATAGTATCACCTTAGAAAATTGTAAATTTTTAACAATCATTGATTCCTTTTCCAAATACGCCCAAGCTTATAAACTTAACGCGGCACAAGGTATTGAGGTAACGAATAAATTATTAAAATATTTTACACACCATTGCATCCCGGAACAAATTATTTTCGATAATGGGTCAGAAATAAAAAATTCTGTGGTACAAGAACTACTTAAAACTCACAAAATTAAAATTCATTTTATCAGTTCACAACATCCAGATTCTAACCGTTTAATTGAACGTTTCCACTCGACTCTGATAGAAAATGTCAGGTTGCTAAATAATCAAAATGAATATAAAGATGACCCGATAGAAATAAAAGTAGATTACGCCTTATTAGCATATAACAACACAATTCATTCCGTAACAAAAATGAAACCGTATGAAATAGTCACTGGCCATTTATGTACAAATTCCCCTTTCGATATCGACATAGGAAACCAATTAGTCAATAATTATGTAGAAAAACATAAAGAAAAAATTAAAATTTTGTATCAAAAAATAAACGAAGATATTCAGAAGAAAAAGGAAACGGCAATTAACAAAGCTAACAAGAATCGAGAAAAACTTCCCGAAATTCCAGAGAAAGTTTACGTCAAAGACAAACAAAAACAAGGTAAAACGCGGAATAAATTTAAATCACAAACTATATCTAATGTTAATCCTGATCGAAAAACAGCAGAAATTCGGACTAAACACGGTAACACTTGTGCAAAAATTCATATCTCTGATATAAAAAGACCGAAAGCTCATTGTTCCAAAACTATTTCAGGGTCCTCGCCCTCGGACAAGGAACACAAATAAGAAATATCACGAAAAGTGTAGGCATTCTCCCTATTAACCTGGGCCCTGCCAGACTACAAAGGACTGAACACACATTCGTTCACTACTATGACCTACAGCCCTTATATGACGAATATGAAAGCTTGAATAGCCAGTATGACAATCTTAAGCTAACTTATCTTAACAACAGTATATTTAATAAAGAACTAGATAATTATAATAAAATAGTAAAATATAGCCGAACATTAATATTAAGCAAAATAGGTAATATCAAAATCCATAATAAAAAATTGTCTAAGAGAGGTTTAATTGATGGAGTTGGTTCTATAATCAAAAGCCTAACTGGAAATTTGGACGCCTCTGACGGTGAGAAAATATATAACATACTCAATAAAATCCAAAGTAACGAGAGAAATTTACAAAGCCAATTAAAAGCCCAATATTCCATCAATCATCAAATTATAAACAATTTTAATAAAACTATACAGGACATTCAACACAATGAATTAGTGCTAAAATCAAAAATAATGCAGCTAAGATCATTTATCAAAAACGATGCAACACATCAAGATATTCTTTTTGCGAAAGATTTATTTAACCAACTCAATATTCTTTACAATACTATACTTAATACTCTACAAGAAGTTGAAAACTCTATAACGTTTTGTAGACTAAATACATTACACCCAAGTATAATTAAGTCTCACGACTTATTTCTAGAAATCCAGAGAATTTCATATCATTACGAAATTTCGCTGCCTTTTGAGGTCAAATACGAAAATATTCTAAATTTCGAATCACTTTTAAAAATTCATTGCAAAATCGACTCCGATCGAATTACCTATTTCTTATCAATCCCTATTTATTTCAAAAAAGAATTCGATCTATTTTATATGTTGCCTGTACCAACAAGACATGAATCAGAATATTTGACGATAATTCCAAACACAAAATTTTTACTTAAATCTAAAGACGAAGAGTCTATAAAACCTCTATCTGACATGTGTACACAAGGCAAATGGTATCACTGTCCAAATAAACTGCAAGTGAATTATCGAGCACCCTGTGAAGAAAACATTCTGTTAAACCAAAACTCAAGTAACTGTCGTTTTACTCAGCTAGACATCAATGAAAATTACATCGAGACTATTCCTGAAATCAATCAATATCTGGCCGTCTTCCCAAAAGAAGAAAAAATCAAAGCCCAATGCGAAAGTTCATCTGAAACCACATCTGTTATGGGTATATTTCTAATCAAGGAAGAGCCTTGTAAGCTATTCTTCAGAGGACAAGAATTAGTTTTTCAAGAAAAAAGCTATGGGAAACCACTGGTCATTGACGTTGCCAGTCTCCAATCAAAAATCAATAAAACCCCGAAATTCAAAGTAGAACTCAAGAAATTAAACCTTAAGGAACTAC
>CAXKVY010018498.1:780000-817500 GCA_964058915.1 Tetropium fuscum
TTAGTTTTAATAAGACCACATTCTCTCACTACAATTAACATATTTATTTGTACACCTTTGTGGAACACCTATTTACTAATTAACACTATTTAACAAATTTATACTACTTACATTATCCCTCTCGCTAACTCTACCCCCAAGAGTAGGTTTTTCGTACTTGTGTGGTTTTGCTTATAACAGTCACTTAATTGCCGTTTTGTATCTTGAGAATGATTGTATGTTAAAACACAAGTATGGGAACCCTTGTAAGTTTTCATTTTATTTTCACCTAAAGGTCCAATTATTGCGATTGCATTATTGCGATTCTTTTGAATAGAGATCGAGTGTTTCTCAGCCGTGCTCATTATTCCAAAAGTCTACAAAAATACCTTCTTTGCTGCCGCATAATTTCTTAACTCTGAACCCTTCATCCGCCGCCTAGCAGACCTCACAGATCCAGAAAACTCCGTTTTGAAACAGGCCGTCACTGCTGTTTCAAAGGGATTCGTTCTAAGATGGTCTAGGAAGAGGTTGTCTTGCTCCATAGTGCTTATTTTACGACGCCCTCTGCCGTGGACGTTGCGAACGTTTCCTACTGCATTTCATTTTTGTTTGAGTTTGAATATCACAATCTTTACAACTAATTTCGTAAATCCCAGACCTTTCATTTGGAACAATTTTATCCTTTGGATTGTCTAAAAGTTGTTGTAATTTATTACTCGACCAATGAATCGCTGTTATACCCACGTTTTTGAAGACCTTACTCAAACCACGAGTAAACCTGGGTTCGTACGGGATGGATACATATTTTGGAGTCTCTATATCCTTTTGAAAGGTCGTAGAATTACGAAGTATGTCCTTAAATTTACGCTTCCTAATTAGTTTTTCAACTATATCTCTAGATAACCATTACTCACAGCTATATCTTTAATTAATACTTTTTCTTTTTCAAACTTCTCATTACTGAGAGGGAAACTTAGTAAACGATGGACAAGAAAATTAAAACTTGCGATTTTATGTTGATAGCACTGGTGAGAGTCACTAGGGATATATCTGATCGTACTGGTATCTTTTCTATATATATATATATCAAATTCTAACCTATTGTCACTATTTTTAATTACTAATACATCTAAAAATGGGAGTTTTCCATTATTTCCTAGTTCATATGTAAACTTTACAGAAGTAAAGGACTATTTAATTTGGAAATGAAGTTTTCTACATCCGCAATCTTAGCGTCAAACACGGCAAAAATATCATCCACATACCTAAGCCAAATCCTAGGAAAATACTCGATTTCTTCTTTTGCTTCAGTTTCAAATCGACTCATGAAGACATTAGCAATGAAAGGCGATAAACAGTTACCCATTGCAGTTTCTTCATGTTGTTCATAGAACTTGTCATTGAAACGGAAGCAATTTTGTTTCATACAAAGTTTTGTAAGGTTCATATATTCTTTTATTACTTATTTTCTATATTTGTTTAATTCGAGTAAATCCTCAAGAGAGTCCAAGGTCTGTGGAATTGGTACACTCGGAAATAATGAACAAACATCAAAGGAAATCAAAATTTCACCCTCTTGCAATTGAATATTCTTGACCTTATCAATGAAATCATTCGAATTTTTAACTGAAAAGCTATGCTGTGCAATGGGCAAACTTTCAAATTACTTAGTCAACCATTTTGATAAGTGGTAAGTCCGAGATCCAATAGATGATACTATTCGACGCACCGACTTCCCTGGCTTATGGATTTTTGGTAGACAATAAATACAATCTAGGTACAGTAGGGTTAGACACCCGGAACCTATTCTTAACAGGTGGAGTAATAAGGTTGTTACATGATTTGAGGACATTTTTTATTTCAGTGGTCATTCTTGGTAAAGGGTTCCTAGTAAGTTCTTTATAAGGACCATTACTAATTAGGTTGTTTACCCGTTCATAATAGTCCTCTTTATCTAAAATAACAACCGTTTTACCTTTATCCGCTTTTAAATAAAAACAGTCTTTCTCGCGCAATCTTTTGATAGTCTTTCTAGGATTCTTTGAGCATGACTTTCTATTGTCTACGTTATTCATTATATTTTTAGAAATTTAGCGAGACCTGCAAGCCACTCTGGCGAGACCCTTGGATGAATCAGGCAGATATTGAATTGAACTTTCAATCCCTGCCACGACATCTTCCAAAATCTCATCAGAAGGGGCTAGAGCAAAATTTAAGCCCTTGTTTAGAAGGTCAAGTTTCTCTTTATCAAAAGAGTGTGACGAGTGATTTTCCACAATGTTAACTACCTTCCGAAGAACATTTTTTGGTACATTAGTAGTCAATTTTTTAAATTTTTTATTTTGTGAAGACATTTTTTTTGATAAATTTCGCGTTGATTGATAAAAACATGTTGCTCTGAAATTCGCACCATTGTTCTTAATCTAAATTATTTAACTTAAAAGTAAGTTTCTTGTAAAGATCATATGCTTGTATTTCAAGCATACTCCGTTTACTGTACATATAATTCATTTCTAAATCCAGCCATTTTTGCTTTGTTTGAAAAAGAAAAAGTATTAATTAAAGATATAGCTGTGAGTAATGGTTATCCTAGAGATATAGTTGAAAAACTAATTAGGAATCGTAAATTTAAGGACGCACTTCGTAATTCTACGACCTTTCAAAAGAATATACACTCCAAAATATGTATCCGTCCCGTACGAACCCCGCCCCGGTTTACTCGTAGTTTGAGTAAGGTCTTCAAAAACGTGGGTATAACAGCGATTCATTCGTCGAGTAATAAATTACAACGACTTTTAGACAATCCAAAGGATAAAATTGTTCCAAATGAAAGGTCTGGGATTTACGAAATTAGTTGTAATGATTGTGATCGAAAATATGTTGGACAAACGAGACGATCAATTAACACCAGATTTAAAGAGCATATGGCTCATCTAAAATATGGAGGAACAGACAAGTCTAGTGTTGCACAACATGCATTTGACAACAATCATAGAATATATATTAGTAATTTAAGATTAGTTAGAAATGTGACCAATAATAGACAGTTGGATGCATTTGAGAGCATAGAAATTGTAAAATGTAAAAGTAGTACGAATAGCGACAAGGGACCTATACAGTATAGCCCGCTTTACGCGTTGCTTAGCAACCGATCATTGAGGGGTGATTACTCACCCGTAAATTTCACGGTGATATCATTAGTGACGTCACCATTAATATAGTATAAATATGGTAGATTTTGTAGTTTAAGATTAGTTTTAATCGTCTCCGGATGATGCCAACTTGGTTGGCGAAACGCGCTTCGAGCGAAGTGAAAGTGTTTTGGTGTTTGTGGAAACTACTCCGAGTGTAATTTTCAAGCAATGTTCACATTTTTTCAGGTTCAGTTAACCGCGGCATTTTAAAACTTGAAACCTAATAAAGTGGTTTGTAAATTACGGAGTGACATTTGTTTGAAGTTTCAAATAAGTGTCAAAATGAAATATAAAAAGATCACATTGCAATATCAACAAAAATCGTGCACTTTAAAATGGCCGCCAGTATACCCTGACCATGTGTTTCTCTGATTATTATGTTCAACCGACCCGGGTTGGTTACATTACAATATCAAGTCAGTAATGGTGAAGTTGTGACTTTTCTATCTAAGATAATATCTCTAAGGGTACCTAAGTGCTATGCGAGCCTCTAACTAACCATCTAATTCACTGATCCACGACCTCCGAAAAAATCTGAGCAGCCGATAGGCAAAATAAAAATTTATTACTCCTGGATGAGAGGTCATTTAATTCAGGTAAACTAAATTAAAATAAGAGATGTTATATACTGGGGGTCATAAATGCGAGGGAATATAAAAATATACTTACCAACAGAATTGTTTTTATTTGTAGGTGAAATAAGTGTTGTTTCACTATAACATACTAAGGCAACAAATTCAACCAAATCCTCAGTAAAAACAATAGTTTCTAGGCAGAAATCTTGAAATGAAATTGATGGCCTTAGTATGTCGTAAGGCTTAAATAGAGATCCATCCTGCTGTAACAAGAACTCATTTTCCTTGGCAGCTGAAGGAATTAACGCTAATCTTGCTTCGGGACATGTGGAGTTATGAATTACATTTAATCTAATATTGGGACGATTGCTGATATCTTCGGTGATGTTATACACTTTAATATTAAAAGCGTGCAAGTCGGAATAAACACACTGTCGATTTTGAAACACGTGCTTTTCTGGACAACACTTTCGTACACATGGGCTATCAGTTGTACAAATTGAATATTGGTCACTAGTGTTGTGATTTAATTCAATATAACTACTGTCACTAGCATTAAAAAATCCACTGCTTAAGGGCAATATTGTACTAAAAATAACGCACAAAAGTCTTCTTTTCGTGTAAAACATTCTCGTAGTTATCAAAAAAACTAATTAACTGTTTTCATGATTAAAAGTATGTACCGGACGCAAGCATTTGATTTCACAAGTCCCTTTCCGATAACTGATCGTGTTCTCGTTATATATTTCAGCGTAGGAGTAGGTAGGTTTTTGACATTTATGGGCTGCACGATTACCTATCGGTGGGAGAATGCGGTTTAGACTATTTTTATTAGAATATTTGTAATTCTGTTCCCAACTTCTAATAATCTGACAAGTCTCATACCTGGGGTATTGGGAGTGGTATGTGGCACGAATAGAGAGCTATTAATCAAATGAATGCTACTTCTATCACTTATCGGTTGATTAGATAACACAATTTAGTATCAATGTATGATGACATCATTTGCTATACCTATAAAACTGCGAATGACATTGAATACATAGGAAGTGTATCATCAAAGAAGTTGTATTCATTAGTTTTCACATTAAAATGTCACTATTATTTTGATATTATATATCCTGAAATGTCAGAAAACATGACTCATTAAAACATTGTAAACAAAAGCGGGTGAGTGGCTAAGATTCAAGTTCGTGGGTTTTGTTTTACGACATCCTCTGGAGTCGATTGATTTTTGTAGCTCAGGCTACAACACGGCTTTTACCAGAGACAATTATTTTTATAGGAGGGCGCCATTCGTCTCGGATCACACATTGGGAAAATTTGTTTCTCTTGTTATAGCGCTAGGCTAAATACTGGGGCTGGACCAGAGCGTGGATTTTAGTCGGCAGCGTAGAAGGTTCAGAGCGAGGATCGTAGGCTTCTTTAGGGCAAGGTAGTACTTGGTTGTCATATCCTTGGTTGTCGTATACCCTTTTTGTGCTGCAATAGGGGTGACCTTGAGGGGCATATCTCCGTTACTGTTGGAGATAGATGTTAGCCCATAGACAGATGTTAGATATATCTGTGGTGTTCAACGCAGGATAGCTGGGGTCGATGGCTTTCTCCAGAGTGCTCGTCCGTTGTCGTAGGACCTCTGGGACCGAAAAGTCTGACAAAGGCTGGCTCTTTTTGTCGAAATTTGTTTATTGCGATTAACTTGCGGAGTTTTTGTTTCTCCGCCATGGAAGTGGTATTGCTGGAAAGAGATCGGAGGTTGACCTCTGTGTAAAAGTTTAGCGAAATCCTAGTAGTGGTTTCGTCTATAGACCAGTTTTAAGGTAGCGAAGTGGACTTGTCTGCATAGAGCGCTCGCTGGCCGACGCGTTGCAAGTTGGCTGTGAGCGTAGCCAACTGTGTCAAATAAATATTGCGGAAATATGAATTTTTCGAATATCTTTGAAACGGCTGGAGCGATTTTGACGAAACTTTTAGGACGTCTTAGTAGTCTGGTAAGACATCGAGGTTTTCGTGTAGATCGTCCGAGTGGAAGCAGCTGCGGGAATTCGTGACGTCACAGTCAGTAGAAGTTGCTTGCTGACTGGGTCTCGGTGAGACTTCACGTGGAGTTTGCTGGGCAACCGCTGGAGGTGGTGTTGTATAATTTACCAGAGGCCTCGGAAATGCGGTCGAGGATCTCTGGTGGAAATTTCGTTACGATCGGTGACCTAGTGCACGTTTGGAGTTTCTGGTGACTCGCTGGAGATGCTGCGCTCAGGTTTGGTGGAGGCTTTGTGGCTGTGGCCCACAGTCAGAAATTGAAGAGCATGGCTGTTGCTTGCAACGTCCAGGTTATCTACTTCTTTTCTTGTTATGTTATTTTGCTCTGGCCAATCAGATTGATTCATAATATTTACTTTATTTAATTTCACTATTCACTATATTTTGGATTCTAAATACTATCATACAGTTAAACTCAATTTCTGTCGTGTAAATAACGTGTGTTATTCCTGAGATATTACGAAATCGGGTGATTTCATAAAGAGCTGAACAGAATGTAATGCCGCTCAACGGTGTCAAGTGGCAAATCTATGTAAAACTTCATGGACACAAATATCAATGTCAATTAGTAAAAAGTTGGGATATCGTGCGATATTCCCTGACAGACAGAAAAATAAGGTGTGTTGCTCCTAAAGTTGGATCGAGCTATTCCTTAATTACATATAAGCAATGACAAAATCTGAGATCGTACGATCTCATTTAAGTAAAATCCTGCATTCAATGGCCGGCATTCAGGGGAAGATAACTGCACACAATGAACGACTTACATCGCCACGTGACGTTTTAAGTTCGTCAACTTTCTACTTTGAGGCCGTCAACGGTGGAATCCTAACCTCAAATTTAAGTTTATTAAGTTAAGTTTATTTTCCACATATTTTAAATAAATCGGACAATTCTGAGGACAGAATGAGTGAAATGGAGGAGGTAAGTTTGTGGTGGCCATACAGTTACAAATAACCCAGAACTAGCTTTTTACGGTCGACTGATGAGAGCCAAACAGCTCGAAACTAGTCTACACCTGGTGGAGGTATTTGTGAATGACCATAGCTATCTTATCGGATTTGCAGGTGTAATTCAACACAGGTAGGAATATTAGTTTTCTGTGTAGTTTTTACCTGTAAACCCATTCAGTATTTAACAAGGAGGCTATGGTAACGGTTAACACTGAAACGTCAAAAGATTCAGTTGAAATTCTCGTGAAAACAAAATAATTCAGTTAACGTTCTAAAAGAAAATGCCAGTGCAAATTAGTCCAATTCAAGTAGCTAGAGTTGTGGCTTTGGTAGAAGATGGAAGGAGTCAAAGATATGCAGCTCGCATTGTTGGTCTACCAGAAACAACTGTCCGAACAGCGATCTAGCGCTACCGAGAAACGGGCCAATACAGCAGACGTCCAGGTTCGGGTAGTTGCAGGATTATGCAAAATATTGACGATCGATTTATTGGTCTGCAAATATAGAGGAATCTCTATCAAACAGCTGTCATCACAAACCGAAATTTAAGAAAAGCACGAGGAACAGTTGTGTCAGATCGAACAATTTGTCGGAGATTCAGGAGTCTCGGTTTTATCGCAAGAAGACCTGCTATTGGAATGTGATTACTTCGACGACATCGAGTAGCTCGCTTGGATTTTGCTCGAATTCATCTTGTTTGGAATGAGTTGCAATGGTCTCATGTTTTATTCACTGACGAATCAAGATTCATGTTGAGATCAGCAGACGGGCGTCGGAGGGTTTGGAGAAGGCGTAGAAGTGGTCGTGAAATCGCCTAACCAATGGGAATCTGAGATCTATGGGTGGGTTGGGTAATTATTTCTTCGGACAAGCTCGGAACATTTATATTAATTTTCCTTAAGGTAAGTCAATTAATCTTACAATTTTCTTTGCTTTGTGGTTTTAATATTTTGAGGTCTATTATTAATATTTTGTCACAAATAATATTTTTATGTCACTTTTTTTGGCTTATTTTTAAGTAGCACTCTGGCAGCCATTTGAAAGTGCACGACTCTTATATCAGATTTCGTTATATTTGATCTTTGTAAAACTGACTTTGAAATTTGAGGTTCATGTAATGTGTCATTATGACATTCACAATTGTCCCAAAGAACGTCCCAAATGTTCAAAATAAACTAAATTATAAAAATTAAGTAACTCAAAACTACAAAACTCCAACGCGAGTAGGTGTGTATGAAATTAATATTTCGTCCAGGCGCCATTTGAGTCTATTACACCTTGCAATCGACGTCTCATTGATGAAACAAGTGTCCTCGTGTAATCAACGTTGATATTGTCCCAAGCATTTTCAATTGCTCCTCACAAATCTTCGGCATTTGCTGGGCTTAAATGTCTATTACCAGGTCTATTATAAATATTCTTAACAATCATCGATGCATTTTCAATTGGGTTTAGGTCGGGCGACTTTGAGGGCCAAGGTAGCACGTTTATGTTGTGTTCATTAATCCAGTTAGTTACAATTCTTGATATATGAATTGAGCAATTATCTCGCTGGAAAATAAAATTCTGAGGATACAACATAGTGACGGACGGCAGCATAATATGGTCCAATATGCGTACGTAACTCTGTCCGGTAAGGCGCTCTCCTATCCTCCAGCAAACACCGGGACCTAGGGAACTTATCCATGCCCAAACATTGATGGAAAAACGTCCACTCCGGTCGGTAGGTTTAATATACCTCTCTTCATACCTCGAATTCTGAGGTCGGTAGAAGCGGATGGAACCATCATGACATGACTGAAAGACCTTTTCGTCGGAAAATATGACATTATTCCAAAAGTCGTCGGGCCTACCGAGAAACTGGTTCGCAAAATTAAGACGTTGTTCTTTATGCCTTGGCTCCAAAAATACCTTCTTTGCTGCCGCATAATTTCGTAATTCTGAACCCTCCACCCGCCGCCTTGCAGACCTCACAGATCCAGGAAACTCCGTTTCGAAACAGGCCGTCACTGCTGTTTCAAAGGGATTCGTTCTAAGATGGTCTTGCTCCACAGTGCTTATTTTACGACGCCCTCCGCCGTGGACGTAGCGAACGTTTCCTACTGCATTCCATTTTTGTTTGAGTTTGAATATACAACTCTTACTCACATTTAGCTCATCTGCAACTGCCTGTAATGACCAATCATTTTCAAGCAATGTAACAGTTCGCATTTTTTCAGGTTCAGTTAACTGCGGCATTTTAAAACTTGAAAACTAATAAAGTGGTTTGTAAATTACGGAGTCAATTACTGACATTTGTTTGAAGTTTCAAATAAGTGTCAAAATGAAATATAAAAAGATCACATTACAATATCAAAAAACATCGTGCACTTTCAAATGGCCGCCAGCGTACCTGATGGCAATGTTATATTGTACCTATAAATAAAATTTATTTTTGACCAAGAATAATTTTACTATCACTAAATGTAACTAAATTAATCAGAGAGGATAGGTTAATTTATATGCTAACTAACGAGTTGGTTATTATGTGTTACTAGCAATATTCAGTTCACACTTAATCCAAATAATCTGCATAGTTTCTGAACTAGCCAAAAGCACAGGTTAATTTGTATACTTTTCTTGTGGTTTGTCCTTTGGCTCCAAAAAAAAAACAGTATACATATTCTCTCGACGGTAATGAAAATCTTCCCATTTCATATTGTAATATGCTACACATACATATATAACTGTAACATATATATTTTCTAAAATTATCTATTATCAATAGCGACTTACCATACATTATAGCGTTATCTTTCCCCTGTTCTTGTATCGGTAGACAAAATGAAACTGATGAAACGTTGTTGATGACATCAACGCAATAGTGTTCAGGATTATATATTTCTTCTGGATACCCATCTATAGCAGGTAACAGTATACTTCCATTTTCTTGTACAACAAACTGATCCGTATGTACATATTTAGACTCACCGATAGGACACGCACTGTGGTAAATATAGTAAAAATCACCCGTTAAAATATTACTTTTTATAAACAAATTTTCAAAAGTGATATTTTTATATGGTTCAGTACAGCTTAATGTTTTGTTAGAGTTAACTGTAGTCATACCTTTAGGACAACACTTCCTTATACAATTTTTAATATTGCACACACAACCCCACAACGTATCTGATTTATAAACATGGCTTTCCCGAAACGTGACGTTTTGATAAACGTATCCATCTACAGTTTTTTCACCATCGGAAATATTAATTCTCAAAATTTCGGGGCATATCTCGCGCCCTTCCGAAAATGCTGAGTAAGTAAGGTGATAGAGAAGCAATACTTTAAGGAAGCACATCTCACAGTTATAAGAAAAACTTTGGACTGGGTACATAGGAAATAAATATTCCTTTTAACCATGTTACACCGTATATAGATGATAACATTTAGCGAGCTCGTGCAATGTTACTTCCTGTGGTAAAGCATATCTTACAAATATGAGCATCGATGACTAATTATAAAAAATAGTGGAGCGAAATCGAGGAAAAATTATGAAGTTTTGTTTTGACGTAGAACCAGATGACAAGTTATGTCTTATATGAAGTAGGTTATTTGGATGTTAGAATTGGCATTTAAGACATTTTTTTGTGGTACAGGACCTTTTATATCGAAAAAATGTAAAAAATCGCATATTTTTAAAAACCGTGTTTTTACGTTTACATCGTCATATCACGTTTACACAAAAAATTATGCTCAATTTCAAAGTCGATTTTTTCGCGAATCGATAGATCGATCTCGATAATTTTAGCTATAGCTTATTTCTTTGGTAATTTAAGCTTATACGGGGTGCAAAAATGAGAGTATTTTTTTTATGTTAAATTTGAGACACCCTGTAGAGAGCATTAGCGACAACAACGGATGCATAATGAAATCATACAGTAGCCTCGTGTTTTCTGAACATTTTGTTTTTTAAATTTCTCTATCTGCAATATCAAAGAAAATACACAGTTTTATACCAGAACATGTTTTTTTATTAAAATAACATTTTAACAATATTAAACTAAGAATAACACTAACTATGTATGTTAATGTATGTATGTTAATGCCATGTATGTTAATGTATGTATGTATGTTAATGCCATGTATGTTAATGCGAACGCGTTTTGAACGTAAAGTAGCAATCCGTAGGCTATATAGGGCACTTCGCGATGTCTATCCATGTTCTATACCATGCCAATGGAACCATCATATCTTTGCGTTCGCATACAGCACCTAAAGCTGTAGGTATTAAGGACACTTCGCGATGCCCATCCTTTTTCTATAGGATGTCAATGTAACTATCATATCTTAAGGTTCGCATACAGCACTTAGAGCTGTGACCTTCATATGTAGAACGCTCCTTCATATGTAGATTACTCCTACACGATAGAAAAGACGTAAAGTGAAAATGGACTAAGTTTTACTGCAATTAGCATGCAGTAGAGCTGCCAAATAGCGCCCAGATGATATACTTGTTAATTCGAACGCGTTTTATACGGAAAGCAGCAATCCGTGGGCTATATAAAGCACTTCGCGATGTCTATCTATGTTCTATACCATGCCAATGTAACTCTCATATCTTAGCGTTCGCATACAGCACCTAGAGTTGTGACCTTGAACGCTCCTTCAGAAGTAGATATCTTCTACACGATAGAAAAGACGTATAAGTGAATACGGACTAAGTTTTATTGCAATTAGCATGCAGCAGAGCTGCCAAATAATGTCCAGGCGATATGCACGTTAATGCGAATGCGTTTTGAACATAAAGTAGCAATCCGTGGGCTATAGAGGGCACTTCGCGATGTATATTGTTTACTTATGACCCATTAATCAATAATGGAGATTTACTTTTGTCCCGTCGTCAGAATCATAAATAAATTAGCTAATCAATTATGTAATTACTATTATTATTAAAAAAGTTAAATTTAGAAACAAGTGGGCACCACCAGCGGAAAATCTTAGGCCGCTGGTCCTAACTAAAAGTACTTATATCGCGTTTCGCTGCTTATCATCTTGTAGGTATATGACAATATCCATGTTCTATACCATGCCAATGTAACTACCATATCTTAGCGTTCGCATACAGCACCTAAAGCTGTAACCTTGAACGTTCCTTCATACGTAGATATCTCCTACATGATAGAAAAGACGTACAAGAGAAAACAGACTAAGTCTTACTGCAATTAGCTTGCAGCAGAGCTGCCAAATAATGTCCAGATAATATTCACGTTAATTCGAATTCGTTTTGTAAACAAAGAAGCAATCCGTGGGCTATTAAGGACACTTCGCGATGCCCATCCTTTTTCTATAGCATGTCAATGTAACTATCATATCTTAAGATTCGCCTACAGCACTTAGAGCTGTGACCTTCAACGCTCCTTCATACGTAGATTACTACTACACGATAGAAAAGACGTACAAGTGAAAATGGACTAAGTTTTACTGCAATTAGCATGCAGTAGAGCTGCCAAATAGTGCCCAGGCGATATACACGTTAATGCGAACGCATTTTGTTCGTAAAGTTGCAATCCGTGGGCTACATAGGGTACTTCGCGATGTCTATCCATGTTCTATACCATGCCAATATAACTATCATATCTTAGCGTTCGCATACAGCACCTAGAGTTGTGACCTTAAACGCTCCTTCATACGTAGATATCTCCTACACTATAGAAAAGACGTACAAGTGAAAACGGACTAAGTTTTACTGCAATTAGCATGCAGTAGAGCTGCCATATAGTGCCCAGATGATATACACGTTAATTCGAACGCGTTTTATACGCATAGCAGCAATCCGTGGGCTATATAAGGCACTTCGCGATGTCTATCCATGTTCTATACCATGCCAATATAACTATCATATCTTAGCGTTCGCATACAGCACCTAGAGTTGTGACCTTGAACGCTCCTTCATACGTAGATATCTCCTACACGATAGAAAAGACGTACAAGTGAAAACGGAGTAAGTTTTACTGCAATTAGCATGCAGTAGAGCTGCCAAATCGCGCCCAGATGAAATACTTGTTAATTCGAACGCGTTTTATACGCAAAGCAGCAATCCGTGGGCTATATAAAGCACTTCGCGATGTCTATCCATGTTCTATACCATGCCAATATAACTCTCATATCTCAGCGTTCGCATACAGCACCTAGAGTTGTGACCTTGAACGCTCCTTCAGAAGTAGATATCTCCTACACGATAGAAAAGACGTATAAGTGAATACGGACTAAGTTTTATTGCAGCAGAGCTGCCAAATAATGCCCAGACGATATGCACGTTAATGCGAACGCGTTTTGAACATAAAGTAGCAATCCGTGGGCTATATAGGGCACTTCGCGATGTATATTGTTTACTTATTACCCATTAATCAATAATGGAGATTTACTTTTGCCCCGTCTCCAAAATCATAAATAAATTAGCTAATCAATTATGTAATTACTATTATTATTAAAAAAGTTAAATTTAGAAATAAGTGGGCACCACCAGCGGAAAATCTTAGGCCGCTGGTCCTAACTAAAAGTACTTATATCGCGTTTCGCTGCTTATGATCTTGTAGGTATATGACAATATCCATGTTCTATACCATGCCAATGTAACTATCATATCTTAGCGTTCGCATACAGCACCTAAAGCTGTGACCTTGAACGTTCCTTCATACGTAGATATCTCCTACACGATAGAAAAGACGTACAAGAGAAAACAGACTAAGTTTTACTGCAATTAGCTTGCAGCAGAGCTGCCAAATAATGTCCAGATAATATTCACGTTAATTCGAATGCGTTTTGTAAACAAAGAAGCAATCCGTGGGCTATTAAGGACACTTCGCGATGCCCATCCTTTTTCTATACCATGTCAATGTAACTATCATATCTTAGGGTTCGCATACAGCACTTAGAGCTGTGACCTTGAATGCTCCTTCATACGTAGATTACTACTACACGATAGAAAAGACGTACAAGTGAAAATGGACTAAGTTTTACTGTAATTAGCATGCAGTAGAGCTGCCAAATAGTGCCCAGGCGATATACACGTTAATGCGAACGCATTTTGTTCGTAAAGTTGCAATCCGTGGGCTACATAGGGTACTTCGCGATGTCTCTCCATGTTCTATACCATGCCAATATAACTATCATATCTTAGCGTTCGCATACAGCACCTAGAGTTGTGACCTTAAACGCTCCTTCATACGTAGATATCTCCTACACTATAGAAAAGACGTACAAGTGAAAACGGACTAAGTTTTACTGCAATTAGCATGCAGTAGAGCTGCCATATAGTGCCCAGATGATATACACGTTAATTCGAACGCGTTTTATACGCATAGCAGCAATCCGTGGGCTATATAAGGCACTTCGCGATGTCTATCCATGTTCTATACCATGCCAATATAACTATCATATCTTAGCGTTCGCATACAGCACCTAGAGTTGTGACCTTGAACGCTCCTTCATACGTAGATATCTCCTACACGATAGAAAAGACGTACAAGTGAAAACGGAGTAAGTTTTACTGCAATTAGCATGCAGTAGAGCTGCCAAATCGCGCCCAGATGAAATACTTGTTAATTCGAACGCGTTTTATACGCAAAGCAGCAATCCGTGGGCTATATAAAGCACTTCGCGATGTCTATCCATGTTCTATACCATGCCAATATAACTCTCATATCTCAGCGTTCGCATACAGCACCTAGAGTTGTGACCTTGAACGCTCCTTCAGAAGTAGATATCTCCTACACGATAGAAAAGACGTATAAGTGAATACGGACTAAGTTTTATTGCAGCAGAGCTGCCAAATAATGCCCAGACGATATGCACGTTAATGCGAACGCGTTTTGAACATAAAGTAGCAATCCGTGGGCTATATAGGGCACTTCGCGATGTATATTGTTTACTTATTACCCATTAATCAATAATGGAGATTTACTTTTGCCCCGTCTCCAAAATCATAAATAAATTAGCTAATCAATTATGTAATTACTATTATTATTAAAAAAGTTAAATTTAGAAATAAGTGGGCACCACCAGCGGAAAATCTTAGGCCGCTGGTCCTAACTAAAAGTACTTATATCGCGTTTCGCTGCTTATGATCTTGTAGGTATATGACAATATCCATGTTCTATACCATGCCAATGTAACTATCATATCTTAGCGTTCGCATACAGCACCTAAAGCTGTGACCTTGAACGTTCCTTCATACGTAGATATCTCCTACACGATAGAAAAGACGTACAAGAGAAAACAGACTAAGTTTTACTGCAATTAGCTTGCAGCAGAGCTGCCAAATAATGTCCAGATAATATTCACGTTAATTCGAATGCGTTTTGTAAACAAAGAAGCAATCCGTGGGCTATTAAGGACACTTCGCGATGCCCATCCTTTTTCTATACCATGTCAATGTAACTATCATATCTTAGGGTTCGCATACAGCACTTAGAGCTGTGACCTTGAATGCTCCTTCATATGTAGATTACTCCTACACGATAGAAAAGACGTACAAGTGAAAATGAACTAAGTTTTACTGCAATTAGCATGCAGTAGAGCTGCCATATAGTGCCCAGATGATATACACGTTAATTCGAACGCGTTTTATACGCAAAGCAGCAATCCGTGGGCTATATAAGGCACTTCGCGATGTCTATCCATGTTCTATACCATGCCAATGTAACTATCATATCTTAGCGTTCGCATACAGCACCAAGAGTTGTGACCTTGAATGCTCCTTCATTGGCAGATATCTCCTACACGATAGAAAAGACGTACAAGTGAAAACGGAGTAAGATTTACTGTGCCATGTAAGTCCTAAAGTTTTGGGGTTCTCAAATTCGTAGCAGGACCTAAATATAGAACCCAACATCTGACAATCTTTTTTAGTTGTACAAGATATATGTTGGTCAAATAGAAGTTTTGAA
The DNA here is from genome assembly GCA_964058915.1 of Tetropium fuscum. Taxonomy (NCBI): domain Eukaryota; kingdom Metazoa; phylum Arthropoda; class Insecta; order Coleoptera; family Cerambycidae; genus Tetropium; species Tetropium fuscum. The sequence continues at coordinate 795,675 of CAXKVY010018498.1, forward strand.
TCCAATGAAATTCCTAGATCTTTTACCTCATTGACAGTTATTAAATTATTATGTGATATTTTATACGATGCAGGTATTAAATTAATGTTTCTACTAAATGTTATACATATTTAGATATAAGTAGTTATTTTCACAATATCTGAAGAGTCGATCTAAATCCTCCTGAAATAATAGGCTATCGGAGGGACAGCGTACTGAGTGGTAAATTTTGTTGTCATCTGCGTACATAATTAATTTGGAGAACTCAAAACAACTAGATATATCGTTTACATATAAATTGAACGGCAAAGGTCCCAAATGTGAACCTTGAGGTACGCCAGAAGTTGCAATAACATTTTTAGATTTAAAATTACCTAATGTTACGCCTTGGAATATGTTTGTTACATATGAATTGAACCACTTTAAGAGGCTGCCGATATCGGCGAGCTTACATAGTAAAACAGCGTGATTGATTTTATCAAAAGCTTTACTGAAATCTGTATACACAGCATAGACTTGTAATTTATTATTAAGGTTTTCTAACAAATATTAACAAAAAATAAATAGGTTAGATTCAACAGACCGATTTTTTATAAAACCATGTTGCTCAATGTTAAGCAGATTTCTAACGTCACTAAATAAGAAGTCAAATACTATGCTTTCGAAAACTTTAGCAATGATACATAACTTTGATATTGGTCTGTAATTTTCTATTATATGTTCATTCCCAGATTTAAGAACTGGCATAAGCAGTTTTCCAAATTGCTGGAAAACTATCTTCCTGTAGCGATTTATTATATAACGATTAAAAAGGTTCTATTAAGTTATTACAACATTTTTTAAGAATGACTCTTGGTAAATTATCTGGTCCTGGCCCTTTGTTCGCTAGTGATTTAATTTTGTTCAAGATACTATCTCTACTGATATAGTAATTGGAAACATTTATAGAATTATTATTGGGTTGGTATGGAATATCATTAATGCTCCTATGAGATGGGACAAATATTGAAGAAAAATATTCAGATAATGAATTGCAAATATCTTGCCCTTGACAAATAATTTCAGTGTTATATTTTATGTTGTTTGGAATACCACTACCCGACCCTTTTTTATGTTTTATAAATTGGCACAAATATTTTGGATTAGATTCTATATTGGTTTCAGCACTATCTAGATATTTATTATAATCCTCTTTAATTAGATACTTAGAACGCACTCTTAGTAGCTGAAAGGTTAAGTACCTAGTCCAAATTATTGCCATATTTTTTCCAACGAGTGTGATATTTAGTTTTTATTTGATAGCTTTAATTGTAGATAAAGAGTACCACGAAGGAAATTTACTACGATATTTATTACTGTATTTTGGTACATGAGAGTCTATCAATCTATTGATAATAGAATAAAATTTAGAAGTGGACTGCTCAGTATTTGAATTTCATAGTTCTAATAAATATGCCTAGCCTACTTAATTGTTATTACCTACTATTGTTTGTAATTTATTAATTCATAAGGGAGCGAAGTTATAACTTTAGTCCCGGAAGTACGTAAATAAATAAATAATCAACAACAATGCGAGTATTGTAGCACAGTATTTACAAGAAATTTTATATTTTTGTGTAGCTTGCAATCACTATTCGATCGATAACGACCAAACAAGGGCAAATTAATATACAAATTATTGGCTACCGTGAGTTTAATATGTGCTTGCGCTACATAACAACAAATCAGTAAGAAGTGAGTACCCTGTATTAGTTAATACTGGGATATTCTATATAACAATCTATCGGGTCTATTCTCATTAGCAATGTTAAAAATAAACGGACCAGAAAATCCGTTAAAAATATTAACGGAAAATTTTAACGGAAATGCTATTCTCGTCGTTCCAAGTTAAATTGTATTAATGTTAAAATTAACCAAAACCCGTTTATTTTAAAAGGGTGGTTAGATGCATCGTTTAATAATGTAACAGGCCGTTTGTTGACATTTGAAATGAAAGTGTGGTTATGTGCAGTTGTAAAATAAAATGAATAAAACTTTTCTGTGTGAACAAGAACAAGAGTGGTTCATTTAATAGTTCATTCAATATGTATGTATAGTTAACTGACCCCATATAAGATACCGCGCAGTTGCCGCATGTAATTCTCAATTTTCTCAGTATTCAATTAAAATATCAAATTCCACAATACTATATTAAAGTTGTATATATTACTTATGAATGTTATTAAATAATAATTGTGTACACAATAATATATTATAGGCCAAGATGTTACGTTTTTACATTTATTTTCGTCTACTTTAAATATGACAATTACGTAAACATCTATTTTTATAGTTAAAAGCGGCAACGCCGATCCACGACCTTTCCAATAACGAATATTCGAGCAGTATATCTCTTTTTAACTTATTGGAATCGTATCTCTCGGATCGGGATCGGATTCTCGGATCGAATAGGATCAGGTTCGCATATCTTACAGTGGCGTGTTCGCGGGAATTGCTAATATATTATTTATATATCTACCTATGTAGGTATACATCGCTACGAGAGTTGAAATAAAAGAGTATGGTTAGCAAACATGTTTGTTCGTTTCGTATGAAACCTGAAAAACGTAGATTTCCACCAGACCTCGCTTTATTTACGAGATAGGATAGGCATGTTAAAAAAATGTACGGAAAATATTATTTGACGGCAAAAATAGATAGTGGGTGTTAGAGCAGAGCCGACTTTAACAAAAAAAAAGTTGATTTATGGGCTGCTCGAAGTAGGTACTGACGTGTACTGAGGTTGGTACGTACCTATTACATCCTCCACTTAAGACATTTCTCAATAATGTTATCTTTAAAATATTCCAGTGCTTGAGGCCGCTAGGTTATAAATGCTAAATGCAACGATATAAGTTAGGTTTTTTATTGGGATTTACAAAACTGAAAACGCTCTCTGGTTTATTACATAAGTAGGTACCTATTGCCCATTGACTTTATTTTTATGTAGGTACCTACCATCCTAGATCACAAATTAATAATTTACATCAGTGGGCAAAATTAAAAGTTCTATAGACTGTTTATAAAATTATAACCGTGTACGAACCTAGCCACAAAAGAAAGGAAAATGTTCAATGACTGTAAAATACCTCAAGGTCAGTTTCTAATTTTGATTGGCTGTAAAAAGTGTGGTAATTGCATTTGTAATGATTTTTTAAAATGTGTTGATTTTAGTCTCGGTTTAGTTATGTAGGTACTATTAACAAACAAGCTCTGATCTTTGTCAAAGCTTGTCTGTTAATAATCTTTGTCTTTGTTGTGTTAACGATTTGGTAGATTAGGTAGGTACCTACTTACACAATAAATATGATTGTATTTCAATCACAAGTATATTTATTTTGTTTTTCCGTTTTAAACTTTATTTTTCTCGACTACTTGGCTGTTTTGTACCTATTTATTTTTGTTACTTGTGGGAAATATGGCTACTGGCGAACCACCCACTAAAAAATGGTAACGCGCTGAAAGCAATACTTCATGAGTGGTGTGGAAACTTGAATTCAATATCAGCTGTGGTGTAGAAAATATGCATATAAAAACCTTCTACTTTCACCCCCCTAAGAAAAAAAATGTCTACGCCAATGAAAAACATTGTGTAGGTCAGGGTTGCCGGTCGTTCAACTATACATATATATTGTACGAACTTTACATAGTTATATTACTAGTAGGTAGGTATCGGTATATTGGTTTCTTAATAATAATAATATTAAAAGTTATTTTGTAGTTATTTCAAGTTTACAAAAAAAAACTACATGACATGTAACTATGTAAAATATCCATTCCGAAGGAATAATGTTCGACAACGCCAACGACATCTTAGGGGCACATCAAATCCATTCGAAGTGCCTAACTGGAATTTTAGACAACGTAAATTTACAGTGAGATAATTTATTGAAGAAATAAGTCTGTTTATGGATGAAGGAGCTAATGTAACAAAATTCCCAGTGCTTTGCCAGGTAAGTCCTTTTCACCTAGTCAATAGTAATTTATTTAATGCACTTTATCTCAGGTATTGGCAGCGCTCAACTTTTTGGAAAAGGTTTATACTAGCTGGGGGTTGGACAATCATTTAATCTTAGTACGAGTCAATAATAAGTAAGCAGGGCGATATCAGAAGCAATACAACAGGCAATACAACATATTTCAAATCATTGAAACAAAGTTTCTATTGACTGCAGAAATATTATAATCAAAGGGAAGTAACTATATATAATAAATATATCATGTTTATCTATATGCCGGCATGTTCGTAAATTATTTTAAGAAATATATTATTTAGTAGCGTGAATCTCTATCGTAAGTACAGTACAAAATTAGGTTAATAGGTTCTGATATTTGGTTTCTAAAATCCTGTAAAAGTCATTCTGTTTTTCCGAGTTTCATTCAAGTTAATATTCCAAATTGTTCGAATATTTCAAATAAGGTTGCTTTATTTGCAAAACAAATTATATGTACAGTAAACGGAGTATGCTTGAAATACAAGCATATGATCTTTACAAGAAGCTTACTTTTAAGTTAGATAATTTAGAATATGAACAATGGTGCGAATTTTAGAGGAACATGTTTTTATCAATCAACGCGAAATTTATCAAAAAAATGTCTTCACAAAATAAAAAATTTAAAAAATTGACTACTAATGTACCAAAAAATGTTCGCTAAGGTCGTTAACATTGTGGAAAATCACTCATCACACTCTTTTGATAAAGAAGAACTTGACCTTCTAAACAAGGGTTTAAACTTTGCTGTAGCCCCTTCCGATGAGATTTTGGATGATGTCGTGGCAGGGATTGAAAGTTCAATTCAATATCTGCCTGATTCATCCAAGGGTCTCGTCAGAGTGGCTTTATGTTGATGGCAGTGGTGAGAGTCATTAGGGATATATCTGATCGTACTGGTATCTTTTCTATATATATCAAATTCTAACTTATTGTCACTATTTTTAATTACTAATACATCTAAAAATGAAAGTTTTCCATTATTTCCTAGTTAATATGTAAACTTTACAGAAGTGAAAGTACCATTTAATTTGGAAATGAAGTTTTCTACATCCGCAATCTTAGTGTTAAACACGGCAAAATGTTATCCACATACCTCAGCCAAATCCTAGGAAATTCTTCTTTTGCTTCAGTTTCAAATCGACTCATGAAGACATCAGCAAAGAAAGGGGATAAACAGTTACCCATTGCGGTTCCTTCATGTTGTTCATAGAACTTGTCATTGAAACGGAAGCAATTTTGTTTCATACAAAGTTTTGTAAGGTTTATATATTCTTCTATTACTTCTTTTCTATAGTTGTTTGATTCGAGTAAATCCTCAAGATAGTCCAAGGTCTGTGGAATTGGTACACTCGGAAATAATGAACAAACATCAAAGGATATTAAAATTTCACCCTCTTGCAATTGAATATTCTTGACCTTATCAATGAAATCATTCAAATTTTTAACTGAAAAACTAGGCTGTGCAATGGGCAAACTTTCAAATTCCTTAGTCAACCATTTTGATAAGTGGTAAGTCGGAGATCCAATAGACGATACTATTGGACGCACCGAGTTCCCTGGCTTATGAATTTTTGGTAGACACTACAATCTAGGTACAGTAGGGTTAGATACACGTAACCTATTCTTAACAGGTGGAGTAATAAGGTTGTTACATGATTTGAGGACATTTTTTATTTCAGTGGTCATTCGTGGTAAAGGGTTTCTAGTAAGTTCTTTATAAAGACCATTACTAATTAGATTGTTTACCCGTTCATAATAGTCCTCTTTATCCAAAATAACAACCTTATTACCTTTATCTACTTTTAAATAAAAACAATATTTCTCGCGCAATCTTTTGATAATCTTTCTGGGATTCTTTGAGCATGACTTTCTATTGTCTACGTTATTCATTATATTTTTAGAAATTTGGTTCCTGCAAGCCACTCTGACGAGACCCTTGGATGAATCAGGCAGATATTGAATTGAAAGTTCAATTCAATATCTGCCTGATTCATCCAAGGGTCTCGTCAGAGTGGCTAATCATCTAAAATATGGAAGAACAGATAAGTGTAGTGTTGCACAACATGCTTTTGACAACAATCATAGAATAGATATTAGTAATTTAAGATTAGTTAGAAATGTGACCAATAATAGACAATTGGATGCATTTGAGAGCATAGAAATTGTAAAATGTAAAAGTAGTATGAATAGCGACAAGGGACCTATACCGTATAGCCCGCTTTACGCGTTGCTTAGCAACCAATCATTGAAGCGTGACTAATCATTTCACCATAAAATAGTATAAATAGGGTAGATTTTTAGTTTAAGATTAGTTTTTAATCATCTCCGGATGATGCCAACTTGGTTGGCGAAACGCGCGTCGAGCGAAGTGAAAGTGTTTTGGTGTTTGTGGAAACTACTCCGAGTATTTCGTAGTGTGTCATATTTTTTTTTAGTTACAAAATTACAACATATTTAACAGGGTTAAGAACCCTGGCTTCCTGGCTTATTTAAGAGTATTTTCCTGTATTTCACAGATTTTCCTGAACAGTGAATTTACTTTTGCTTGGCTCCTAAATCTCCTGACTTAAACTCCTTGGATTTTTCTCTGTGGGCTCTTTTCAAGCAACTGTCATTTCTCTAGTTAGGTACGGTTTAAAAAAATTAATTATTGAATTAAATATGTAGTTCGGGGTCTAAAACATTATAGTCTTATAGTTTTTTAGTTTTTTAATCGGTGCCTGGACATTTTTTACACTTATTATAATTCGCCTCTTTAAAGTTTACTTAAATACCGGAACTGGTTAGAGAAATTATGGAAATAATTCTTTTTTTTAAGTGATTATTTTTGTATTTGATTATTAAATATTTGTGTACTTTATCATTGTATTTTATATATAAAATAAAATATAATTTGACAAAACATGTACTTTATTCCTTAAATAGTACCTATCACCAATAATTATCATTATTATCGCAAGTAAGTATTTTATTCTACAAAACAAAATCACATTATTTCTATAAGAAATTAACACCAAATATATTATACATATAAAGATGTAACGAAAGTAAATAAAGATGTAAGTACATATAAAGATGTAAAAAAAACCTATCTACTAATAGTTAATAGTATAGATTAATGGTTAATAGTCAGAAAAAATAGTAAATATTCTAAGTACAGGGCGCGCCACCACAAATTCATCCCTCTTTAACTTTGTTATCTACCCATGAACGTATTTGAAAGGCAAAAAACGTTCACGGAAAACAATCCGAACTTTTCATTGGCCTGCTCTTCTGTAGATAAAATATGCCGCTCTTCAAAGACATAGACTAGACATTAAACATATGCGTAAAATCACAGATCACTTGTAGAATTAACTACATCGAATTTCCATTGTGCCGAATTTCAATAGTCTATTGCTATATTCTCTAACATGAATAAACAGATCCGTTATTTATGAGGAATTTTAACAGATCCGTTAAAGTGTCCTTTCTGAATACCACTTTCTATATTTTAACATTACGGGGTGTTAAAAATTAAAATATAAACGGCTGATTAATTTTAAGGGATGGGAATGGGAATAGACCCGTATATAAGTTTTTGTGCAGATGTGTTTTGGTTCTTTATGCGAACTTTAAATCTAAATCGGATATGGTGCTGACATCTATCTGTTAGATGTATAAACATTGTGAACTTGTCTTATTAATCAAATACCAAATTACAGGGTGCTGTCGGTTTCTGCTCTTCAAGAAATAGTAAATGCAGGAAACTATGTTTTAACACGAAATTGTTCAGCTCTCTCTGCTATCTAATAATAATAGTAACCTGTAAATTATTACAGAAATTTATAATTTAAATAATGGAAACAAAATTAGATACCTACAATTCTCTTTCACCACTTCCACATCTCTATCGTAAAATTGGAAATTTAAAAACGATTCGATGGCCTAACTGCAATACCCCGTATCTGAAAAAAGTCAATTTTACAGAGGAGACAAACGCTATTTTATGCCAAAATTAAAATACACTGCGCAACTTATTTAACGCACAACCAAAAAGTTAACTCAAATTTGACGTTATGTATTTTCGACAATTTTTGTTCGTTTTGGTCGATTTTTTTTTCAAATTGTAGGTTTTTCTCTTAGGAATATCACTGTCTTAGTTGTTTTGGTAAAACGAATGATTTTGATATTATACCAGGTGCTATAAAAATGTTATGTTTTTTTCCGAAATTTCAAAACGTCCTGTGGGCTATACAAGGTATTGCAAGTTATTGCAATTATACACAATTTAAAGCCTCATGTTTTTTCTACATTTTATTTTTTTATTCATTTGTTTATCTCTGTTACTTCATAAAATATCCAATTTTTGAGTTGACGTGATTTTTATTAAATTTATTAACTTTCTTTTTTGTCAAGTGCTCATTATTTATTACTCATTATACTGGTTCAATGCCTCATTTTGCGTTCTGTTTTCCTTGATATCTTATAATTTATTGAGAGATGCAAGGTGTTTTAGAAGAGAAAAAGGTCTTAAAAGGACAAAAACTCAAAAAACATACCTAAAAAAATGGATTGCTTTAATCAATAAAACAACGAATAACAACAAAAGTAAATAGAGAATTAGTATCTGGTGTTTCCACCCCTTCCGCGAATGACCTCCCGACATCTTTGGTTCATACTTAAAACCAAAGTTCTGATTAGGTTCTGATCTAGGCCTTTCCATAATTCGACTAGGCGTCCTTCCAATTCTTGTAAATTTTGGGGTTGTCGTCCCTCACTTCGTAACCGCCGACCGATAAGATCCCAAACATGTTCAATGGGGTTAAGGTCGGGGCTATGGGCTGGCCAGTCTATGTGATCAATTCCTACTTCTTCAAGATGATTTCTCACGATTAGACTCGTGTGGGGATGCGCATTGTCTTGCATAAGTAAATAATTGGGTCCTATATAGGGGGCATAAGGCAAAACATGTGCTTCAAGAACGTATGTGATGTATCTGTCACAATTGAGATTTCCATTCACAGTAACCAAGTCCGTTCACCCAGTCAAAGATATTCCGCCCCACACCATGACGGATCCACCTCCATATAAAGTTGTGTGCAAAAAATTGCATTGACTGTATCGCTCATCGGGTCTTCGGTAGACGCGATTACGTCTGTCACAATTATACAAACTGAACCTTGACTCATCAGTCCAGAGAATACGCTCCCAATCTGCTTCCATCCAATTAACATGCTCATTGGCAAAATTCAATCTGGCTCTTCGATGATCTACTGTTAATGCGGGTCCTCGAGCAGCAATCCTGGGTCTTAAATTTGCCTCCCTCAGTCGTCGGCGTACAATTTGAACGCATATGAGTGGACCACCGGCGTCTTGAAGTTGTGCTCTTAAATGTGTTGCAGTTATAAATCGTTGTCTTTTTACAGCATTTACTCTTAAAAAGCGATCCTGGATAGCAGAGGTAACACGAGATCTACCTTGACCGGCCCGTCTGGAATGTTCTCCTGTTTCCGCGTACCTTTGAATTGCTCTCGCTATAGTTGTGTGAGACACTCCCAACCTTCCAGCTATGCGGTTGTAACTCCACCCTTCACCATGTAATGTAGCTGCCTCAACACATTCATCACGAGTTAAATTTCTGGTTTGGCGTTCCATTATTCACTAATTATTTCTGGACTGTCAACAAAAAACTAATGACACAGTTGTCAGTTTATGACGTGTAATCTTCGATTTCCATAGCTTGCTAGCTGTTTGAGTTGTCCGATAAATGCATTTCATGTGAATAAAAGCATATGGTGTTTCAAAACGGTGCATTTCATGAAGTAATAGAGATAAACAAATGAATAAAAAAAGAAAATGTAGAAAAAACATGAGGCTTTAAATTGGCTATAATTGCAATAACTTGCAATACCTTGTATAGCCTACAGGACGTTTTGAAATTTCGGAAAAAAACATAACATTTTTATAGCACCTGGTATAATATCAAAATCATTCGTCTTACCAAAACAACTAAGACAGTGATATTCCTAAGAGAAAAACCTACAATTTGAAAAAAAATCGACCAAAACGAACAAAAATTGTCGAAAATACATAACGTCAAATTTGAGTTAACTTTTTGGTTGTGCGTTAAATAAGTTGCGCAGTGTACTATCATAACTTTTTTACTGACGAAAAGTAGTTAATGATCATTAATAAATAAACATAATAGAAACATTTAAATTTCGGAATAATTTGCATTTATTTTGTATATATACGGGGTATTGTCAATAATTAATCAATACAAATTTGAGAGACAGGTTTTTATTATGTCTAGATGCACAATTTTATTAGGTAAGCAGATATTTGAGCAAGCTGCATTAAGGCGAGGATTTTATATGTATATTTCTACCGCCTAACAGAGGTTCGTAAAAGCACACATATCACTAGGACAAATCGCATCATCGCATATTAGTATATATCAACGTATTCACAATGGTTCCCGCTATCGAGTGCGATAATTTTCAATGCCCATAAGTACAGAAGAATAATAAATGCTAAAGTACCTCAATTTTAACCCTACTGTTGGTATCAATATGTCGCATTTAAGACGGAACTAGGCTAGACACAATAACAAAAATTAGGGACGGGATAGCCAAAGCATTTGGGAACACTTCTGTTTAACTTTCAGATTAATATTTATTGATAATTCTCCACGGTGTGTGCTAACGTAATATCTAACATATTCTCGATGTTTAGACTTGTGAAAATACGTTCGTATTTTGCGCAGGCGCAGGGTCAGTGGGCCGTAGGTAGCTGATGACGAAGCACAGCGAAGCTTCTCAATGAATTAGTTTGGATACCCTAATACAGGTGTCGCCACCCTTGAAAGTACAGAGTTGGCTTATAAGTAATGTGTAATAAATAAAGCATAGTGGTTTAATATTTGGTATGTATAATAAATTTAATAATTGGTATGTATAAAATTGGTATAAAATAATATCTTTGGTATGTCATTATTTTTAAAATCATTATTTTTTGTTCAACGGACTTCACCAGTTCATCTAAAATCTAAATATAAATTTTAATCTAGAAAATAAATAACTTTTCAATAGCAGAAATTAATAAAGGCTAATTCTAATACCAGTATGGAAACTTAACAGTGTGTGCTTCCAGGTACTCGATAACGCAAAAAAAGTACTAATAATAAATAAGGTATTAATTTTTAAAAGTATTTTGTAATGCTTTATTGCATATATTGAGGCCCAAGGGACTTAATATCTCGATCCCCTTGGGGTAGTATTTTTTGTCAAAATTAATAATCAAGATGGCAGACATTTTTGCAGTTTATTATAATCCCAATCGACTTAAATCGACTTATTTATCATCAAAATCCACTCTGCACTAAATCAATCAAAACCCTGTCTCTGTACGTTTATTGACTTATCAAAAGCGTTTGATACAGTTAGTCATTCCTTACTTTTACAATCACTTGATGACATTGGTATCAGACGGAATAGTTTAAAACTGTTTCAAAGTTACCTAACCAACAGACATCAGAGCGTGAAAGTAAATAATGTAATAGGTGATACACTACCTGTAGAATATGGAGTGCCACAAGGTACAGTGTTGGGTCCGGTTTTGTTCTCTATCTATATAAATGATCTATTTTCTCTATCATTGTGTAGAGCAGACATTATAGGATTCGTGGATGACACTGCAATATTTTTAAAAGCCAACTCATGGGAAGAATTAAAAATAAATGTGGAGAAGGACTTAACGGATATTAAAAACTGGTTCGATCACAAGCTACTAACAATAAATTTCGAAAAAACTAACTACTTACCATTTAGCTGCTACGCTTCTGGTCTTCCTCCATTTTCACAAATAAAAATTGAAATTCATAAGAAGGAACATATCATCATGCCCTCAACAGAAATTAAATATTTAGGAGTTGTCATTGACAGGCACTTACGATGGGATAAACATGTAAAATATACTATAAGGAAACTACAGACGATACTCTACAGATTTAAATACTTACGAAATATCTTTAACATACAACAATTAAGAATACTTTATTTTGCTTTGGTGGAAAGCCATTTGCGCTATAGTATAAGGCGGGGATTTTATATGTATATTTTTACCGCCTAACAGAGGTTCATAAAAGCACACATATCACTAGGACAAATGGCATAATCGCATATTATTATATATCAACGTATTCACAATGGTTCCCGCTATAGCATGCGATAATTTTCAATGCCCATAAATATAGAAGAATAATATAAATAAATGCTAAAGTACCTCAATTTTAACCCTACTGTTGGTGTATCAATATGTCACATTTACGACGGAACTAAGCCAGGCACAATAACAAAAATTAGGGACGGGATAGCCAAAACATTTGGGAACACTTCTGTTTAACTTTCAGATTAATATTTATTGATAATTCTCCACGGTGTGTGCTAACGTAAAATCTAACATATTCTCGATGTTTAAACTTGTGAAAATACGAACTTAGGGGAAGGGGCCGTGGGGTGCAGGGACCGTAGGTAGCTGATGTCGAAGCACAGCGAACCTTCTCAATGAATTTAGTTTGGATACCCTATCACAGGCGTCGCCACCCTTGAACGTGGAATTCATGACTAGCATAGTACCAGATAGTACAGAGTTGGCTTGTAAGTAATGTGTGATAAATAAAGCATAGTGGTTTTTATATTTGGTATGTATAATAAATTTAATAATTGGTATGTATAAAATTGGTATATCTTTGGTATGTCATTATTTTTCAAATAATAATTTTTTGTTCAACGGACTTCACCAGTTCATCTAAAATCTAAATATAAATTTTAATCTTGAAAATAAATAACTTTTCAATAGCAGAAATTAATCAAGGCTAATTCTAATACCAATATGGAAACTAAACAGTTTGTGCTTCCAGTTACTAGAAAACGCAAAAAAAGTACTAATAATAAATAAGGTATTAATTTTTAAAAGTAAGAACATTTTGTAATGCTTTCTTGCATATATTGAGGCGCAAGCGATTTAATACTTAATATCTATATCTCAGTCCCCTTGGGGTAGTATTTTTTGTCAAAATTAATAATCAAGATGGCGGACATTTTTGCAGTTTATTATAGTCCCAATCGACTTAAAATTAAGAGTTTTGGGGTCGCCGAACACGAATTTTTTTTTCCCAATAAATATTCAAGATGGCGGACATTTTTACCATTTATCATCAGAAGCAATTCAAAGTCGGTGCCCCAGAAATTTTGAAATCGCTGATCACGAATTTTTTGCCCCAATAAATATTCAAGATGGCGGGCATTTTTACCATTTATCAACAGAATCAACTCAAACTCGGTGTCCCGGGAATTTTGAAGTCGCTGATCACGAATTTTTTGTCCCAATAAATATTCAAGATGGCGGACATTTTTGCCATTTATCATCAGAATCAACTCAAACTCGGTGTCCCGGGAATTTTGAAGTCGCTGATCACGAATTTTTTGTCCCAATAAATATTCAAGATGGCGGACATTTTTGCCATTTATCAGCAGAATCAACTCAAACTCGGTGTCCCGGGAATTTTGAAGTCGCTGATCACGAATTTTTTGTCCCAATAAATATTCAAGATGGCGGACATTTTTGCCATTTATCATCAGAATCAACTAAAAATTAGTGTCCCGGGAATTTTGAAGTCGCTGATCACGAATTTTTTGTCCCAATAAATATTCAAGATGCCGGACATTTTTGCCATTTATCATCAGAATCAACTAAAAATTAGTGTCCCGGGAATTTTGAAGTCGCTGATCACGAATTTTTTGTCCCAATAAATAATCAAGATGCCGGACATTTTTGCCATTTATCATCAGAATCAACTAAAAATCAGTGTCCCGGGAATTTTGAAGTCGCTGATCACGAATTTTTTGTCCCAATAAATATTCAAGATGGCGGACATTTTTGCCATTTATCATCAGAATCAACTAAAAATCAGTGTCCCGGGAATTTTGAAGTCGCTGATCACGAATTTTTTGTCCCAATAAATATTCAAGATGGCGGAAATTGTTGCCATTTATCATCAGAATCAACTCAAAATCATTGTCCCGGGAATTTTGAAGTCGCTGATCACGAATTTTTTGTCCCAATAAATATTCAAGATGGCGGGCATTTTTGCCAGTTATCAACAGAAGCAACTCAAAGTCGGTGTCCCGGGAATTTTGAAGTCCCTGATCACGAATTTTTTGTCCCAATAAATATTCAAGATGGCGGGCATTTTTGACAGTTATCAACAGAAGCAACTCAAAGTCGGTGTCCCGGGAATTTTGAAGTCGTTGATCACGAATTTTTTGTCCCAATAAATATTCAAGATGGCGGGCATTTTTGACAGTTATCAACAGAAGCAACTCAAAGTCGGTGTCCCGGGAATTTTGAAGTCGTTGATCACGAATTTTTTGTCCCAATAAATATTCAAGATGGGGGGCATTTTTGCCAGTTATCAACAGAAGCAACTCAAAGTCGGTGTGCCGGGAATTTTGAAGTCCCTGATCATGAATTTTTTGTCCCAATAAATATTCCAGATGGCGGACATTTTTGCCCTTTATCATTAGAATCAACTCAAAATCAGTGTCTCGCGAATTCTGAAGGGCTGATCACGAATATTTTGTCAAAATATATATTCAATATGGCGTACAATTTTTCCATATATGGTGCGATTCGGCTTAAAATCGGTATCATGAGAATTTTGAGGTCGCATATCACGAGTTTTTTACCAAAATAAATATTCAAAATGGCAGATTAAATAATATGATAGACGTTTTCCTTACTTATTCTCTCATTCGACTCAAACCATCACCATTTTTTTTGTGTCAGATCAAGTAGGTATTCCAAATGGCGACTCTAAGATGAATTTTGCCTCTACGGTCTGATTAGACCCAAAATCTTTCTCAGTTTTTTTTAGAGTAGCATATCACGATTTTTTTATCAAATCAAATATATATTTTGTCTTTTTCTTGACATTTCCTTTTTTGCGTTCCTCTATTCACTATTATTTCTGGTACTAAACAGTCCACATAAAATCTTACCAATTTTAGTTAAATATTTTACCGATAAATAAGTAAATAAGTCATTATGATCACACAAGACTAAACTTCGACGGGCCTCCGAAGACGGCAACTTCGGAGGCCTGCATGCGCTGTTGACAGGGGTGTAACTAGAATAGCAAAGATTTAACTATTCTTTTGTTTTGTTAAATGTAAATTACTAAGTTTACTGTGTTAGCGAATATGTAGTATTTGTTACTAGGTAATCAAGCGATATGGAGAATTATTGCAAAATTTACAAATCCAAATTTTCCGATCACTCTACTCTAATAAGATGCCTAATAATGACAAAAAATGTTACTCTGAAGTATAGATACAATATTAGGGTAACTAATGAATGTTAGGCGTTGCGTCATCACTAACGGAATTAATCAGAGACGGTGCAATCGACTACTGTCTGCGTTGCATTCGCACTGTGTTTATGAAGACGTAGTAATACCTACATCGAAATAACATGAACCGCGTCATTACCAGTGATGACGCAACGCCTAACATTCATTAGTTACCCTATACATTGTTATCTTTAGATAATAATTGTTTTTAGATAAATTTAATGAGATTGCCCCCAATAAGATACACAAGTAGGTTGCAGTATGTAGTGACTGTAGAAAAAGTGTAAAAACGTCATTATATTAGAACTATCATTAGATCGGGTGATAATTATTGAAAAAACTAATTTCCTAAATGTAATGAAAATGTATCTTTGTATGTTGTATAATTATTAACAAAGAAATCGATATATACTGATACCTCATTTGACAGTTTGAGAAACCTAGAGATATAAACGAATTATACCTAGAGTTGGTTCTATAAATAACCTCTTCAAATACTATGTTTAATAATAAATATAGCAACTCATTTGTTATATTTTTATTTCATTTATTTTGTAAAATTTTAGTACTAGGATCAAAAAAATTAAAACTTCGACGTAAGACGTAATAAGCTTTTTAAAAACTTTTTAATTTCCGCATTCAAATAGGTATTACATGTTTTGTTCGTATCACTGGTTTTCCGCTAATTGCGAGTTCTTAGTCGTTTGTGAACGGCGCAGCACATTAAAAAATAGCCGTCGCTCCGAAGTCTTGTTTATGATCACCACTGTATATAACAAAATAGCACGTATTTGCTTTTGTGATCGATAGTTGATAGATCAAAAACATAATAAGCAGTTATATAATATATAATATTGAAATGCCTAGGTAATGATTTTGGTATAAGTAATAAAAGTAAAATAGTGAGACATGTTTTTGGTACCTACATGATAATAGTTGGTAATAATTACTAAGGTTATTACATTTGTATTTTCTATCAAGGAAATAATCATGGACCATATTGAGTGAGCCAAAGAAGTGTTTCATGTAATATATTTTCACAAAGAAGATAAAAGTGGTCATATCTATGGATATAAATAGGTACCGTATACAAACTGGCAAAGCACTATTATCTATATTATTGGGAATCGCAAAAATAAGATAAGTTATTACTAGTCTTATCTATGATTCGGAGCGTTGACAGTGTTCTTATTACAGAGGTAGTCCGATAATAAAAAAATAAATAGGTATATTTTGTTTCATTTTTTATTTGTCATTTAATGAGACAAATCATTTGAGCTGTAAATTTCGAGGTAAACACGTGCTCTATTCTCGGCGGTGTCGGCGTCACTTTGATCTACAAAATTGCATGGAACTCGGGGAAGTGATTATATTATATGTTATATGTACGTTGCCTGTTTCCAGTTCGTATTTGACCTTCCATCTTCAGGTGTCTTAACATAAGTTTGTATCTTTTTGTTTTGGCTCAGCAAAATGTTTGAAGCTGTTTTTATTTGTTGTAAGGGTTTAAGTCACACTTACTTTTTATTTGACACCATTTGTTAGTATATATATATATATAGTATATATATATATAGTATATATATATATATATATATATATATATATATATATATATATATATATAATGTCATATTTTTTGAAAGTTTGTATTTTAACCTAAGTTTAACCTAAGAGTTTTCTCGAAAACTAAACATTTTTTGATATTTTGTAATTTGTGACCACCCCGTATCAAAAATATGATTTTTTCGACGTCATTACTATTTTTTGGGCAAGTAAAAACTTTTATAAACAATAACATTTTCTCGACAATGTAAAATTTTATACGTGGTGATCAAAAAGTACAAACTTTACTCTTACCGAATTTTAAGATTTTGTCATTTTTGACCACCCCGTATAATAAACATAACTTTTATCGACATTACTTTAGGCAAGCAAAAACTTTTCTAAATAAAAGAGTTTTCCCGAAAACTAAACATTTTTTGATATTTTGTAATTTGTGACCACCCCGTTTAAAAAATATGATTTTTGTCGACGTCATTACTATTTTTTGGGGAAGTAAAAACTTTTATAAACAATAACATTTTCTCGACAATGTAAAATTTTATACGTGGTGATCAAAAAGTAGAAACTTTACTCCTACCGAATTTTAAGATTTTATAAGTTTTAACGAATTTTTATAAGTTCACCCTAAATAAATTCGATTATATATCTCGTGTAAACGCTAACGCCTTATGTCGAGTCTTTTAGAATAGGACCGTTCCGGCTGAGCGATATGTTTATTGTCTATGTTATCGAGATTGCGGTAGACGTATTTAATTGCCTTCAGGGCGAGACAGTTTCGATAACTATGTAAAGTATTTATGGGCTGCTTGGACGGACCTATGAAAGGAATAATATGTAGAGGTTTTATTAGTTAGTTTAGAATATACGTTTGTAGCCGACATTTGTTCTTTTATTTTAATTATCGTTGGGCATTCGTTTACACTCGAATTATTAAATTTATGAAACTTATGATTATGAAAAAATCCCGATTATTCCCATCACTACTAGCAATGCGCCACCTCTCCCAATATCGCTGCACTGAATGCTCCCCACTCCCCAGTACCCTTCACGCCGCTAGAGGGCCGAACGCTGCGATATCTATATGTATTGCGTCTCTCGATCGCGACACCGCTATCTTTTGGCCTTGAACGAAAACTTCTAAATTGGCCCCCATATAAATAAAAACATAAACATTTCCAATGTTAAAATTAAAATAAAAAATCAAACAAACAAATTAATATATTTCCTTAAATTAAAAAATATTTTCTATTATATAACCACTTAGATACTAAATCTACAAATCTTTTGGTAAATTATCATAAAAATATGGCAATTTGCAGGTAAAATTGATTTTAGATCTTGTAAATGATTATATTTAACACTTTTTATACATAATCTCTGTTTGTGCGATTTAGTGTAGCTCGCTATTTCAAGACCTTTTGCATTACAACACGCGCCGGTAATGGTTTGAATTCATCATTTATCAAAATTTATTTAAAAAAAATGTTTTTTATCTGGATCGTACATCAATACTCCTTGTATATTCAGGGTCTCCTCGTTTATTATCTCTTCAGTACTTGAATTTTGTACCAAAGTATCCGTATTTTCACCTAAAAATCTGCCAATTTCGATCGTGTCATCAAGTTCCCTTCTTAATGTTTTGAAAGGTATTTCGTCAAAAATTACGTCACGAGCTACTATAAAAGTTTCGAAACGGAGTTTACTGGATCTATGAGGTCTGCAAGGCGGCGGGTGAAGGGTTCAGAGTTAAGAAATTATGCGGCAGCAAAGAAGGTATTTTTTGGAGCCAAGGCATAAAGAACAACGTCTTAATTTTGCGAACCATTTTGTCGGTAGGCCCGACGACTTTTGGAATAATGTCATATTTTCCGACGAAAAGGTCTTACAGTCATGTCATGATGGTTCCGTCCGCGTCTACCGACCTCAGAATTCGAGGTATGAAGAGAGGTATATTAAACCTACCGACCGCTCTCAGATCTGCGGGATTGTTCATTTCTTTTCGGTTGGCGATGTTCTTGTCGTTTCTGTTCCTGCTTATAATAATAGCAGTCCTTTTTAATATGGTTTCGGCGTCCACAAAAATAACACTTGTTCAGTTTTAAAACTAGGTACTTTGTATATGATTTACGTACATAATGTCATTTATTTATTTGCTTGCGTTTATTTAGAAACTTTTGAACTGGTTGAAATTGCAGTGCTTTCATACTTGTATCGGTACTATCTTTCTTTAATTTTTGTTTATGTTCTATTAGCAGCTTCTTAACAAAAGCTAAAGTGCTATCACCATTAAAAGGCTTAATGTTTCGTTTGGTATGTTTTTCAGTAGCCATGTTGATTGTTTAGTTTGTTTTGATTTAATTGCACACCGCACACCTAGAAATTTGTAAATTTTAATAATCTTATACAAAAAAAATTTTTTTTAGGAAATTTGTAAATTTTAATCTTATACAAAAAATTTTTTTTTTAGGAAATTTGTAAATTTTAATACATACAAAAAAATTTTTTTATTAAGAAATTTGTAAATTTTAATACATACAAACAAATTTTTTTAAAGAAATTTGTAAATTTTAATAATCATACAAAAAAAATTTTTTTAAAGATTTTTGTAAATTTTAATCATACAAAAAAATTTTTTTAAAGAAATTTAGTGAAAACACGTTATTATGTCCCAAACACACTGTAATTTTTTTAGAATATATATATATATATATATATATATATATATATATATATATATATATATATATATATATATATATATATATATATATATATATATATATATATATATATATATATATATATATATATATATATATATATATATATATATATATATATATATATATATATATATATATATATATATATATAGGTTTTTCTCTTAGGAATATCACTGTCTTAATTGTTTTGGTAAAACGAATGATTTTGATATTATACCAGGTGCTATAAAAATGTTATGTTTTTTTCCGAAATTTCAAAACGTCCTGTGGGCTATACAAGGTATTACAAGTTATAGCAATTATAGCCAATTTAGAGCCTCATGTTTTTTCTACATTTTCTTTTTTTATTCGTTTGTCTATCTCTGTTACATCATGAAATACACCGTTTTGAAACACCATATGCTTTTATTCACATGAAATGCATTTATCGGCCAACTCAAACAGCTAGCAAGCTATGGAAATCGAAGATTACACGTCATAAACTGACAACTGTGTCATTAGTTTTTTGTTGACAGTCCAGCAATAATTAGTGAATAATGGAACGCCAAACCAGAAATTTAACTCGTGATGAATGTGTTGAGGCAGCTACATTACATGGTGAAGGGTGGAGTTACAACCGCATAGCTGGAAGGTTGGGAGTGTCTCACAAAACTATAGCGCGAGCAATTCAAAGGTACGCGGAAACAGGAGAACATTCCAGACGGGCCGGTCAAGGTAGATCTCGTGTTACCTCTGATATCCAGGATCGCTTTTTAAGAGTAAATGCTGTAAGACAACGATTTATAACTGCAACAAATTTAAGAGCACAACTTCAAGACGCAGGTGGTCCACTCATATGCGTTCAAACTGTATGCCGACGACTGAGGGAGGCAAATTTAAGACCCAGGATTGCTGCTCGAGGTTAATGCGAGATGATCTACTGTTAATGCGGGTTAACAGTAGATCATCGAAAAGCCAGATTGAATTTTGCCAATGAGCATGTTAATTGGATGGAAGCAGATTGGGAACGTATTCTTTGGACTGATGAGTCAAGGTTCAGTTTGTATAATTGTGACAGACGTAATCGCGTCTACCGAAGACCCGATGAGCGATACAGTCAATGCAATTTTTTGCACACAACTTTATATGGAGGTGGGTCCGTCATGGTGTGGGGCGGAATATCTTTGACTGGGCGAACGGACTTGGTAACTGTGAATGGAAATCTCAATTCTGACAGATACATCACAGACATTCTTGAAGCACATGTTTTGCCTTATGCCCCCTATATAGGACCCAATTTTTTACTTATGCAAGACAATGCGCGTCCCCACACGAGTCTTATCCTGAGAAATTATCTTGAAGAAGTAGGAATCGATCACATAGACTGGCCAGCCCGTAACCCTGACCTTAACCCCATTGAACATGTTTGTGATTTTATCGGTCGGCGGTTACGAAGTGAGGGACGACAACCCCAATATTTACAAGAATTGGAAGGACGCCTAGTCGAAATATGGAATGGCCTAGATCAGAACCTAATCAGAACTTTGGTTTTAGTATGAACCAAAGATGTCGGGAGGTCATTCGCGGAAGGGGTGGAAACACCAGATACTAATTCTCTATTTACTTTTGTTTTGTTTCCTGTTATTCATTGTTTTATTGATTAAAGCAATCCATTTTTCTAGGTATGTTTTTTTGGGTTTTTGTCCTTTTAAGACCTTTTTCTCTTCTAAAACACCTTGCATCTCTCAATAAATTATAAGATATCAAGGAAAACAGAACGCAAAATGAGGCTTTGAACCAGTATAATGAGTAATAAATAATGAGTACTTGACAAAAAAGAAAGTTAATAAATTTAATAAATATCACGTCACCTCAAAAATAGGATATTTTATGAAGTAACAGAGATAAACAAATGAATAAAAAAAGAAAATGTAGAAAAAACATGAGGCTTTAAATTGGCTATAATTTCAATAACTTGCAATATCTTGTATAGCCCACAGGGCGATTTGAAATTTCGGAAAAAAACATAACATTTTTATAGCACCTGGTATAATATCAAAATCATTCGTTTTACCAAAACAACTAAGACAGTGATATTCCTAAGAGAAAAACCTACAATTTGAAAGAAAAATCTACCAAAACGAACAAAAATT